>WOVY01008237.1:0-24303 GCA_013436015.1 Rhipicephalus annulatus
ATATATATATATATATATATATATACGTAATATATTTATATGGACCAAGACGAGTCTGCATTTTGTAGCGTCACACACACAAGTCGACAGGATCGACCTCATCAACGTGTTATGGCTACGCCAAAGCCTCCGCTCAACATACAAAAGTTTAAGGAAACACCAGAAGACGTCCCCATCGACAAGTGGCTTCTTCTTTTCGACTTGAAAGCAGCCGAGGCGTCATGGACTCACCGTGATCGGGTCAGTCACTTCAGCAAATACATTGAAAGGGAAGCGTTCAAGTGGTACATGACAAAAATTTTCGGCAACGGCGAGACAACTTGGGAAGATATCAAGCGCGACATGCAAACCCGCTTTGCTACGACTGACGGAGATGCCTTCCGTCTCTTCATTCACTACCTACTGAAACGAGGGCAGACTATTATGGAATACTTCGACGAGAAAACGTGGCTGGGTTCTTGGCTGACCAGAACAGTGCCACATCATTTCTGGGACTGGCTGATGGTGTTCCTCCTGTTGTGGAACTGGCGCTCGCTGGACTGTCTTTCAACTCATCATTAGAGTGGCTCACCGCTGCTCAACGGGTCGAGACATCTTTAAAACGGGTGAGAGGAGTTTCCTTTACTCATAACGCTAGTATCGCATCACGAGCTTCACGTCTATTCAGCAGATCGCAGCAGCCAACAATAATTCCTCACCGCGTGCCCCGCAAAACGAATGTAGATAATGCTCAGCTGCTGGTTTCCCATGACAGTTTCACTGGCTCAACTAATGTCCGCGCCACGATAATGTGTCCGCTAGTGAGACTGAACAGGAAAACGAGGAGGGCGACCCAGAGTTTCATTAATACACTTCAGTGCTCTCATCAACGGAAAGCCAGTAAATGCAATTCTCGATACGGAAGCAACAATTACTTGTATCAGCGAGGAGTGTACAAACAGCTACAACTTCAGTTGATGAGAGAGTCCAGCATCATGGTCCAGCAAGTTGGATTGAGCATTCGAACTTTGGGTCGCGTAAACATTCAGTTACCAATTGGGAACGTCAAAAGAAAGTTTATGCACATGTGCTGCGAGGCATGTGAACGCAATCAATTCTTGGCCTAGACAGCGCTTCGTACTTCAATCATTCTGTAAATCTGGAAAGCAAGTCAGTGACGCAAGCACGTGAGAATATGAACCTTCTACATCACAATGAAAAGAAAACTATTCAAGCCCGCTGATGTGAACCCTGCCTTCTGAAAACATATTAGAGCATGAGTCTGCGGCGCTCGAGTCTCTTTTAAGCAAGTATGACGAGATTTTTTTGAAATCTCAGACAGATATTGGGTGCATCACTACCGAGACACATAGGATCGCACTTACCAATGCCTTCCCTATTCGTCGAGCACCATACCAATCTTCACAGGCAGACAAAGTGGAGATCAACAAACAAGTTTGCGCTGTCTTCAAGCAAGGTGTCGTGAGGCCTTCATTATTGCCCTACGCCGCACCTGTCATTTAGCAGAAAAGAAAGGTGAAGGACGCACTCGTCTATGTAGTGACTACCAGAAACTCAATGCCATAACGGTACTCGACTTCCATCCAATTCCACGTATAGTTGATATTCTTGACCACTTGGGAAAGGCGCAGTTTTTCACTACGTTGGACGTAACGTCGGGATACTGACATGTTTCAAATGCATCCTGACGATGTTCGGAAAATTGCATTTGTCACGCCTGATGGTCATTTTGAGTGGCTGGTAATGCCGTGTGGGTTGAAGAACGCTCCAGCTACATTTGAAAGAGCCATTATATCAATTATAGCGAGGCATCAGCTAACCAATGTTAGTAATTACTTTGACGATGTGGTCATATACTCAGAGACTTTTATGATCATACACGACACCTTGAGGCGCTATTGAAAACTCTCAAAACCGAAAACATAAAACTCCAACGAAAAAAGTGCCAATTTGCACGCTGCAGCATTGAATACCTGGGCCACGAAATTTCACAAGAAACAGTGACACCTAAGCAAAGCAATGTGGCTACCATACTGAAATTTCCGACAACCAAAACGAGAAAAAGATCTCCAGCGTTTTCTTGGCACTGTAAACACCTACCGTCAGTACATCCCCCACTTCAGCGATATCGCTCTTCAACTAACAAAACTACTCCACCAAGGCAGCAAGTGGGTGTGGACAGAAGCATGCGAGCAAGCCTTTCGGTGAACTGAAGAAGCGGATAACTGAAGAACCGGTGCTTCGCATATACGACCCTTCGAGACCATGTACTGTGTACTGTGACGCATCTGGCGAAGGCATCGGTGCAGTGCTGAAACAACCTGATGACAAAGGCAAAAAACAATCCGTTGCCTACTATTCCTGCGAACTACTTAAGCACGAGGTGAACTATGCTATTACAGAAAGAGAATGTCTTGCCATTGTAGATGCCATAGATAAATGGCATTGCTACCTTCATGGAAAGTTCATTCACTGTTGTAACAGATCACTCTGCACTCCAGTAGCTGAAGAATGTTAAAAATCCTCAAAGTCGTCTCTTCCAGTGGTCTTTGAAACTGTCAATGTATGATGTAAAACATCAAATATCAAAAGGGCGCAAGTAGTCTCGAAGCAGATGCGCTCTCCATAGCCCCAAAAGTTAACCTTCTATCACACGACGACCTTCAGCGATGCAACAATGAGCGTCCAAAAGGAACGCATTCATTAAAAAATAACATTATCATCGTCAAAAGAAAAGGACGGCGGAAAATATACGCGCCCCTTGAACTACTCCCAACCATTCTGAAGAATGCACATCAACATTTTGGGCATGTCGGAGTGAAAAAGACGCTATCACTCCCGTCTCCGCAATATTATTGGCCGCATATGGTAACCGATGTTTTCCACTTACATTCAGCATTGTGATACTTGCCAGAGATGCAATAACACGAAAACAAAAAAGTTTGGGACGCTTGAATTCACTGCCTCCAGCTGAAGAGCCCTTCGACCTCTTTGCAATAGACATCACTCGAGGATTTTCTGGATATCGCTCGTTAAAAAAGGTTTATACGCTTGGTGATTGATCATGCGACTCGCTACGTATGGGCGTTTGCTCATAAAAGTGAGAACAGCGACGCCTACATTTCATGCCTAAAAATACTTTTTTTCTTCTGGAAAACCACGGAAGCTCCTTTCAGATTGTAGAACAGAACTTAGTGCAGCAAAATTCAAGCAGTTTTTAAAACATAATCGTATACACCAACTATTCACCTTATCTCATCATCCACAATGCAACGGCTTGAACGAGCGGACAAACCAGACTATCGTAACGAGGCTTAAATGTAAGATCAATGATGAACCACAGAAGTCTTGGACTAAGCTGCTTCCGGAGGTAACTGACGAATACAACAGAACACCCCACGAAGTGACTGGCTACGCACCTTCCTTCCTGATGTATGGAATTCGATCTTATTATACTGTACTGGAACAACGAGAAGAAACTGTCGAAGAAGCGCGAAAACTGCAGTTACCGATTCTATCGCCTACCATAATAAGAGCAAAGTCATTTGTGATAGAAAATTTCTTCCGATTGAGTTCAAAGTCGGTGACTTTGGCCTTCACGAGACACCATGGCATCCCAACAACGGCAAACTGAGTTTCGACATGGAAGGACCCTACAAGATTCTCGCATGCTCTCAACAGTGAACTATGAGATCAACCATTCCGTGCTACCCTTAGGTAAAACTCTGACATTGTGCATGTTAGCAAACTGCGGCGTTATTTTGTACCTTCTGAGCTGAGACTTTGTCGAGGGGAGGGGAAGTGTGACGCATTAGCAAGGTGATTTTAGGAGAAGCCGACGAAGAGGAAGTGCACGTGCATTAGAATAAACGCATGGCATCTGGATCACGACGTGTCTCCATTTTGTGCCGTCACACACACACACACACACACACACACACACCACGCACACGCACGCACACACATGCACACACACGCGCACACACACGCGTAATATATATATATATATATATACTATATATATATATATATATATATATATATATATATATATATATATATATATATATATATATTATATATATATATATACGAAAACATTAAACAGACGCACGTGAGAAGCAGTTTTATTGACGTTTTGCTCGAGGTCTGAGCTTCATCGGAATGAAGTGCGTAATATTGCCGTTATTATATACATGTCCATATCAAGCGCAGCGGAGATACGCTAACCACTATTGGTATATGAACGTCATCGATAAAAATTTGGGTGAACAGCTCAATTTAATCGCTGATGCAAATGATACAATGACGATTGCTAAAATTTACACGTGTCAAAAAGTAAAATTGGAAAGCTAGAAGCACTAAAATGCAAAGGCACAAGAACTTTACAGTTCAATGAACAAGGTAAGTACACTTATTTCCAATAAGTCCAATTACACAGAGAAGCAACCTAATTTGCCAGCGCATTCCCGGGCTTCGCTGTCCTAATTAGAGTGAAGCCAGAATAAAGTAACGTGCCCTTGAGGTAATTGAAAGGCTGACTTGGGAGATGCACATGTTCTTATAGGCACAGGTTCGGCAACTTGTTAGCGTGATATTTATGATTGTTAAATCGTACTAGGCAAAAAGCCTTCTGTTTGTCCGATATACTATTTGCCGCATATTGTACATTCAAGCATATAAATTACATTTTCAGTGTGGCAGTCGAAGTCACCTTTAATTTTGAAACGAAATGTTCAAGGTGAACTGGCCACCTGTTGGGAAGTGCACATATAAGTACATACCTTACGACACGGTGGTGTCATAGATGGCAGGCTGAGAGCGTTTTCGGCGGGCAATCTTAGGTAATGATGAAGTTACTATGCCACGAAGGTTTCTATCTCGGCAGTACACTGCTCGGTGTGGGTCAGTAAAGATGCGTTTCAGGTGCTCACTTTGCTTGAGAATGTTATGGTGCTTGTTAAGTGCAGCCGATACACGTGGGACTGATGCACAGTGGGTTAGCACTAAGTTTGTGTGGGATGGCCAAGTATGTGGCTTCAAGGTACCAAGAAGCGTTCTGTGATCGCATGTATCTGTGTGCTGCCTTGATGAGCGACGTGACTGCGCCGCTGGATTTTGTGCACCGAACCACAACAACAATTGTGCTTCATGTAGCAGCCAATGACGTCGTAGTGTTCCGGCACAAAAGGCTTTCTAAAACTACTGTGAGCCTATCACCGAAATCAGCAAGCTCAAGCCCTAAAATCAGGAGGATCTACGCCAGGCTCATACTGCCAAGGACGATGAACCGCCGACAGCGTTGTTCCAAAGCGGCATTTATTCGTCGCTTCAATGAAGAAGCATTGTATTTCAACGAGTTGGGGAAAAAGTTTGCGCACATTCTCGGCTCGTCTATTTTCTAGATCATGGCTTCGAATGGCTGCCCTCGACTAGGGTTATAGTCTAAGATGGTGTAGACCCGAAGTTTGAAGGCGTTTTTTTACATGGCTTGCCACATACGCTGCCCTCTGGTATACGAGGTGCAACATGACGTCTCGCGTATGGTCATGCGGCACTCCAAGCAGTCTTTTCAGCAACGTTCACGGGAACCACCCGAAGTGAACAAGTCTTCTATGTCCACGCATCCGATAGGCCGACAGTGAATTGCAGCCCCTCTGTAAGTTCATTACCGCCCCTTCAACGCAAGACGCAACGGTCATACACAAGCAATGGGAAGCTTTAGAATAGAGCAACGTGAGCCCTTGCGGTGTGGTCGCTGCCCCTGCGCATGCGTCGTAACGCGAGTCGGCGTTCGCGTTCGTGGACCGCTCGCAAAAAAGATCTGAAATTGCGTGCGGTAATGGCAGCCCGCATGTGGCCCGCAAGCGCTGGGTTTCGAGGCTGCGGGCGGTGATGGCGGCCCGCATTTGGCCCGTAAGCGCTGGTTTTGAGGCTACGGGTGTCAATGCGATCATGCGTTGCGGTTAGCAGCGGGACAAACGCTATTTTAAAACGTATATGGCACCCGCTTGCGCCCGCAACGCCCGCAGCGCTTGCAAATGGTATTCTAAGTCTCCCTAATGCTTCGAAGAATGGTGCGGAATATTCCGCAACACTCGCTGCACCGCTTGACCATTCACCTTCAGCTCTGTGCGCAACGGGTGCCTCTCCTAAAGTTCGGCGCTTCGAGCTTCACAGTACCTACGTCCCAGCAGTCCAGGCAGCGCCAGCCAAATGACAGAAGACTTCCACTGTCGGTAATGCTACGTCTCTATGTTCTAAAGGATTCTTAAAGCTAAAAAAGGTGGTTGAAAAAAAATTTGTTGTGATCTACACATTGACACGTTAAATAGGTACTGTTAAAAACAGTGGACATAGGGCGCAGGAGAGGAACAGAAGGACGAAGGATGGCGTTGGGCTCGAAAGGTGGTTCTTCGATATACGCCGCAATAAACGGACGTCAAGATGCTCTGCTCCTTATCTCCAGGCTTATTAGTCATTTGAACCCAGTTTTCCACGAAAGAAGTGTTAGGAGTTTACATTGGTGCCAAAACCCGGGAAACTAGGTCCACTTGGTTTCGTTTTCCACAACAATAGTTCCATTGGGAGGAGTCAGAGAGGTCTTGCATTTCTGTGACTGTTTTTTACAAAATACTGCCTGGTGTCCCACAGTAGTCCATGAAGGAATGCCTCGGATCCAACCAAACGCCTGTGTTGAATCGGTCCAAAAATAGCACTTAGAAGTGATTTCTATTGCGTCAATTATGAACTTTGCTAGTCGGGCACCCAATAAAGCTCCAAGAAGCTAGAGCCGTGGAAGTGAAAGCGGCTTTATGGAAGCAACTCGGCCCTTTTTCATGAGCATCTGACCTGGTTCACTATCGTGGTTGTGCTACAGATAAGCAACGTAAGTGGCTTTGCTTGCGTCAGTGAATACATGCAGCTCATAATCGAAATCACAGATTGACAAAGAAAACCTGGGCACTGAAAGAGTCATGATGTCACGAACTTCTCTGTACCACATATCCCATTCTTGGGCAAGTTGAATTGGAATTTCACAATCTCAATCAAGTTGTATTTGCCAACGACGCTGAGGAAGTATTTCGGCGCCTATTATAATGGTGCTGCAAGGCCGAGAGGGTCGAACAAGCGAGCGGAAGACTAAAATGAACCGTTTCGAGAGCTTGCTTCTTTGTGGACATTCAAGAACAGGGTCGACATTCAAGCTTAGTGTATCTGACCTGGTGTCCCATAGTAGTCCCAGTATCTTCGCGTGGCACGGTTGTTTACGCAGTTTTCTAGGTCAGTGCAGTTAGTTGCCCACTTCTGTAACTTAACAGCTTTCTTGAAAATTTCTGTAACTTGGTCGTATAGCTCACAGGCGTCCGACGCGGTAGAAACACTGGTGACCATGTCATCTACGTAAAGTAATGCGCCAAGTTCTCTGCTCTCCGGAGATACTTTCCGGATACGCTCTGTAGATGATACTCCAATGTCGCAATCAGTAAAAAAGGGCTTGCCGTAGTGCCAAAGGTCACGCGAGTATTGCGGTATTCGTAAACGCGATTCATGTACTGCACTCCAGTTGGCGTTCTTTTAAACTACAGGAGTCTCAGAGCGTCCCAGTCACTCGGCTTAATTTCAATCTGCAGAAATGCTTTGTGGATGTCAGCCACGACGCCGAACTTATGCTGTCGAAAACGCAGCAACAGTTTCAACGTATCATATCTCAGGTTCAGGGCTTTTTCCAAGTGGTCATCCAATGAAGTCACTCCTGAGGCTTGGGGCAAAGCATCGAAGGACAATTTGTAGTTTCGTTGTGGTGGATGATTCTCTAATTACTTCCCGATAGGGCATGTAATATTCAGCAGTTGTCTCATGTTCGACGACGGGAACTGGCTCAGCATGACCATCAGTAATGTACTTACTGCCTGACTGCTGCATTGTAGTGAAGCAGTACTTCTTAGCTCTGAGACAACCGGTGAAGTAAACAGCGAAGTGGCTTGACTGCTACCGCACGATTATCAAGCAGGTCTGATTGTCTGTCTTTCCAAGGCAGAGAGACTTTGTACCTTTTGTCTCGCAGCTCAATAGTTTTCATTGAAAGCTTTTAGCTCCTGCTTAACTTGGGAGGATGGTTATTCCGCATCTGTGATGCCGAAGCTTTGGAGCTGCTAGAACTTTCGTAGTTCTGAGCCTATGCGTTTCTGCATTAGGGCGTCGGTCATACAACCACTTATCCGTAGTACAGTAACGTTTGCGTTTGTGAGTGGAAGAATAGTTGCATCAGTTATGGTCCTTGTACAGTCCAAACCAGTGCAGTCTGAATAGAAAAAAGACTTTTGCAATCTTTGTGCCAACACGTTTCCGAGGCGACAATCTCCTTCCTCGTTAGGTGTCCTTGAGGGGTTGGCCGGTCAAAGCAGGCTGTGACAAACCTCATTATCTACCACTCATTTACATCTTTTTCCTCAGCATACTACAAAAATAGATGCCCCGCCACAGTGGTCTAGTGGCTAAGGTACTCGGCTGCTGACCCGCAGGTCGCAGGTTCAAATCCCGGCTGCGGCGGCTGCATTTCCGATGGAGGCGGAAATGTTGTAGGCCCATGTGCTCAGATTTGAGTGCATGTTAAAGAACCCCAGGTGGTCGACATTTCCGGAGCCCTCCACTACGACGTCTCTCATAATCATATGGTGGTTTTGGGACGTTAAACCCCACATATCAATCAATACTACAAAAATAGATAAAGAGAGATTGTAGAAAGCCCTCATCTGTGTGATTGGTTCAGTACCACCGTTCGCACATTATCCACATATAATTTTTTTCGCTCATTTTGTTCACCATGAAACGTGGTTGACTACATCAGTCTAATAAGAAAGAATTAGTTGCTGACGGCGCTTTGCGCTACAATGCGTTTACCACGTGTACGCACATGTTCTTGCACCAGTAGGAATATAAAAATATATATGTAGGAGTTGAGCAGAAAGCTTCATCGATAGATTACGTGCATGACAGTGCTACAACAAAACTGGTTATTGGGACAAGATTCTGTTTTTTGAGACATAGAATGACCACTGCCTTCCTTCGGTCACTAACAATGCCACAAAAAAGCATAAGGCAATGTAAAAGAAAGAGAAAATATACAGTGAAGTCTTGCGACGTTATGTATAAGGCATGCCGTTTGAATTTATTTTCAATGTCTGGGCTCTTAAAGCGTTCTTAAATATAACCCCATAGAGGCGCACGATAACTTTGTTTTAAGTACAGTGTAAGTGCTGAAGTCTCACAGCTTATGTGATAGTAATATTTCTATGTAATGGTACTACGGCCATATAAACACAACTAAGGCTCCTCACATGAGCGGCAAAGTACAGTGCCGTAGTTGTACACCTACCAAAAGTGCGCAAGTGCATAGCGTAAAACCAGTGTTTTTTTTACAACCGAGTAGACATAAAATTTGCATTCACACAATAAATAATAGTTTACATGTTTGGGAGAATGCCAAGAGTATTTTGCGATGTGCTTGAAACAGAAAGAGCCACCCACTCTGAAATTATTCTGGTGAATATAGGGTACGACGACCATAAACAGAAATATGAAAGTTGCACTCGCCAATCTTATCACAATGCATTAGCAGCCGAGCAAGACCAAATTCTTTCGTACGTTGTTTTAGGCGTATGTAGAAACAGTTACATTCGCACTAACACTATCGGACAAACCACATTTTGAAAATTTGCATGATGTACGCACACATAGAAATGTGACGTGGCTAGCAGACGACGCACGTAGGAATCCACGCTTCCCCTCTTCAGCCAATCGCCGCCAGGCGGCGACATTGCTCGATCTCGCGGCCAATATCTGTGGACGAATTGAAGGAGTGATGCGTCGCGGCTCTGCGCAATAGAGGTTATAATGTCACCGTGCCTCTACGCTGTAGTGTATTGGTGCTTGTCTAGAAAGAAGCATTTTATGAGTGCTAAGGAATAGCCAATGTTAGCATAGGGTTTTTCTCGAACCAAAAACAAACTGCGGGGCTCTCGATCTGAGTTATTTTACCAATAGAAGCGCAGATGACTTACTTGCAAATTTCTTAAATGAACGCCAATACATTCTTCAAGGTGTGGCCTTCGTTCTTTATAGTGACCTAGTTCTGTATAATGACCACTGAATGCAGCCTAACGACAACGCAAACTACTACAGCAGGGGCCTACAACATTGAGATATGAGTTACCGTCAGCCATAACCTATTGGAAACTCAAGAAAAACAGATGCCTGCCCTGATAAAGGAATTCGCTGATTGCTTTTCAACTTCCTCGCACGTGCGATGCGCGTTTATTGCTAAGCACAGGGCTATAACAGACGATGCTACGGGACTGATATACTTACACCGCTATCGAGTATCACAAAAGGAAAGAGAAATAATTGGGAAGCAAGTGGAGGAGATGCTTTCGCATGACGTCATACACCCCTCCAGCAGGTCATTGGCGTCTACGGTGGTACTTGTTAAGAAGAAACAGCTTAAGTTTTGTGTTAATGATTGTATACTGAACAGCGTAATTAAGTGCAATATATACTTTTTGCAACGTAACGATGGTACACTGAATCGGTTGCGATGTGCAAATTTTTATTTTTTGTGGATCTCAAAAGCACATATTGGCAGGTCGTGGTTAACAAAATGAACCGTAAAAAGACAGTTTTTGTAACACCAGATGGCCTCTACGAATCGAAAGCATATCCGTTCGGCCTGTGTACCACATCAGTGACGTTTCAGTTAATGATGGAGGCTGTCTTTGCGGGTCTGAAATGGCAATCATCCTTGGTGTTTCTGGATGACGTTGTCGTATTTTTCACCATATATGACCAACATCTGGAGTGAATGCACATAGTATTGGACGCCGTCATTTCAGCAAAGTTGATCATAAAAGCATCCAAATTACGACTTCATTTTTGAAGAGGTTTGATTTTTTCGACATGTCGTTAGATCGAAAAGCGTTCGTTCAGATCTGGAAAAGACAGCTGCCGTGGCGAGGTTCCCTGCACCCAGAAACAAAATGTCAGTACGTTGCTTTCACAGTTGACGCGCGTACTATACCTGACATGTAGAGAACATTTTCGAAAATTGCTGAACCAATCAGAAGTCTAAGAAGAGACGACGTACCATTTATGTTGGAAAGCCAACAACAACAAGCCTTCGACAAGTAAAGGAAACCCGTGCAAGATTCTCCGCTTTCTGCCCATTTTGATGAGACCGCAGACACTGAAGTTTGCAGCGATGCAAGCAATGTCAATCTCGCCACCTTCCTAGTCAGGCGGCAAAATGTTGAAGAGAAAATGCAAGCCTATGTCAGTCACAAGCTAACAAAAGCTAAGACAAACCTCTCTGCACCGAATAAGAATGTGTCGTGGTCATCTGGACAATAAGTGAATTTCAACTGTGACTCTATAGTACACCATTCTGAGCAGTCAGTAAGCATGATCTCTGTGCTGGTTGGTGAATCTGAAGGATTCGTCATGCTGGCTATCAAAATGAAGCCATAGGCAACTAGAGCATATGTACGAGATTACTTTTGTGTGTAAATACGGGAGAAAACATTGTAATGCCGACTATCTTTCATGCGCTCCACTTGATGTGAGTGCGCCAGAGGAAGATGGCTTCCCATTCTTAGGCATCTTCGACTTATCGGAAAGACCTCAACAACAATGGGAAGACTCAAATTTGCTGTCGCTTATACAAGCCTTCAGAGAATAGATGTGCAAGTCCCATGTATTGACTCTAGAAGGCTGCCTTCATTCTGTTTCGAGCAATTTTTTTTTTGCAAGAAAAACTTTGAGCCCACCAGTGAAAAGTTTTTACTACACCCTGTTTCACCGCTTTGGTTCAGCACTACCAAAGCTATGGGGCGTAAGAAATACACACGCTTGCGCACTGTTGTGACTGGCACCCGAGCTGACGAGGAAACGGCGCTCTTTGGATCTTCAAACAAGTAGCCGACCGACCGGCTGCCTATGACCGCCAGGCATTGTTTTTCCTAGCTGGAGGGTCGCGTCGCCACGATGCCGTAAGCCGTTCGAGAGGGGACAACAAATACAGCTTTTTCCCTGAAAGAGACCGCGGTGGCCACCGCAAATCACCTCGCTAATTAGGCGAGCAGGTCGGCGGACTCTTTGATGTGTGCTGTTATGAGCTTGGGACCCCTCGACCAGCGGCACACACACGACGAGAAGGAGCCCCGCTGGCGCCACGTTGGATTGCAGTAATTATGGCTCAATATTGAACCTTCACGTGGGGCCATGCATGCTCGTCTCCTTCACCAGTTGTGTGTGATGCGTGATTAGACAATGACCTATGCACGTGTTCCCCGATCTAGGGATCTGGGGAAAACATACCCTTTATAACGAGCCACCTGGCTCATTCGATAGAGCGCCATGTAGAGGAACGCCAAACTCGAGAGCTCACCATGTAAGAAAGAGCTCGTCATGTACGAGAGCTCACCTTGTATATATTGTAAATAAACCATCCTCGAGTCTCTCTTCCTCCTGACTCGACAACTTCATCCCCGGACCTCCGGCGCCTGCAAACCCCAGTCGCGACAACTTGTTGACAGCGTTGGGATACGACTAAGTGAGGGAGAACGACATAGACCGGAGGTCAGCCGAAAGTCCTAGAATTTGGTGGGATCCGCGCAGCGTACCACGACCCCATGTAATGGCGTGAGTGCCTGACTTTGTGCTTGAGATTTATCGAGTCTTTTAGCCTAGACCTGTTAAAATATAGATGTAGCTAACAACTGCCTGGCCACTCTGGTTTTTATCTCGGAACAGAGCAGCCCTGTATAGTTATCTGAACAAGTTAAGCAGGAAAGTTAAGATAATTCGATAAGAACAAGTGCTAAATTTTGCGGAATTAGTAGTGTACGTCGACGAAAAATTTGGGATGTTGTAAAAATCAGCAGCGTGAGAAAAAAGCAGGAAACAGGTTTAATAGGGAGGTTGGCCAAGTGGGACAACTTGTGTGCTTAAGCTTGTGGTCTCCCTTCGTGGGATTTGCCAGGCTTCAATTTCTTCAGACCCAGAATCGAAACGCTGGTGGGGTTTGTCTTAGTCAGAGCTGAGCCAAAGCAAAGCAGCAATGGACTTTATGTGATTGACGAGAGAGAATCTGCTGAACCTGTGTTGGGATCTTGACCTAAATTTTAACAATTATTTGCTTGCATCTCAGCTTCGTAAAGTGATTCTCGAAAGCGAAAGGAACAAGGATGAAATCCAGCACTTCGAGATATATATTTATTAGATTAGGAATAGGAAGGAAGCGAAATCGGGACAAAGAGAAAATCGAGCACAGGAATGAACAACATGGAAAGAAGATGCAGGAATTAGATGATGAGATAAAAAGAACGCATCGTAAAGTGGGGGCAATCGCAGCAAAGAGGTAAGACATTCGTAGATGTAACGCACGAACCGTGCGATCTATAGCAGTGGTGCCGTGTAAAGCCGAATAAAAGGCTATAAGCCGGACATTTGCAGATGTAGCGCACGAACAGTACGATGTAGTGGTGGTTCCATTTGAGGCCAAAGAGAGGGCTAGCACCTGTAAGGACATGGTTGAGGCTCGATCGCGTTCCGAGGAAAAAGATCTCGTGGTCAAAGCAGGGTGTAAGGGTTCCGTGGTGGTGGAAACAGAGTTAAATTAGCAGAGCATTGAACCTTGCAGCCCTATAGACGATGTTGATGAGCGTCAAAGGCGGATGAAATGCTCCAAAAGTGGTAACTTGGAGTGTGCCAAACGGAGAAAGCGTCCGAAAAACCAAAGTTCGGCAAAGCTCGCGGCGATCAGCGCGGCGTGTTTGACGAAGACCTTCAAAAGGCGCGGCGGATTCGCGAGAAAAGGCCCGTTTTCTTCTCAGACTGGTTTGAATCACTTGCGTCTGAGCAGCCTTTGAGTACAGAAAAGAAAAGCGCAATCTACGAAGCAGTGGTCTAACGATGAACTTATAGGCAATCATCAGGACTGTACGCGCGAGACAGCGGAGGAACATATCGATGATGAAGAACGTCAGAGTGGGATGAAAGGCTCCCAAGTACGCGCAAAAAAGCGTGCTCGTGGGAGTAAGCGTCTGAAGGGCAACAATAACGCAAGGCTCGCGATGAGCACAATACATTTGAGTAAGGCTTCATATGGCAGAGTGAAAACGCGAGAAAAGTGCTGTTGTCATCTCTGGCGGGTTCTGTATCGTATGCGTCCGAGCCACCGGAAAAGAAAAGCGCAACGTACGCGGCAGTGTTAGGATGATGAATTGCTAGGCAATAATCAAGACATTGCTCGCAAAAGAGCTAACAAGTATGTGGGTTTTGATGAGCATCAGAGGTTGGCGAAAGGCTCCGTAGACGGCACCAAGAAGCGTGCAAAACGGAGAAAGCGTCCTAAAAAAGCAAGAGAAAATCCCAACACGGTAAAGGAATGTATTCAAATGGCGGAGCGAAATTGCGAGAAAGTTGCCGTACCGCAAGCATCCGAGTGGCCGAGGAGCAAGGAGAAGAGATGCGCATTGTGTGCGTAAGTGGTCAGAGGTGATAGGACCCTTCCGTTGTTTTCGTGGTGCATTGAACGGGGAGCGAAACACAAGGGTCGGTGGGTTTCGCGAAGTGGCAGGAAGGAAAGACACAAGTCTGTTTCGAGGAACGTCGCGGGGTACGGTAACAGAGGGATATACTTTTACGCATGTTGTACACCCCGCTTGGCGAGAAAAAGTTTCCGGGTGCGACCACCACGAGTTCGACTCAAGGCTTTTGAGAACAGTTTTTAGCTTCTCCAAAAATTTTGACTCAGGACTGTTGAAGGGAGTGCTTCGTTTGATCACTTTAGTAATTTTGTACATAAATATTTCGAACTTTGTTTTCGTTAGTGCTCTATAGCTTTGGTAGCCTATATGCGTTTTATGTATATCCATCGGAAGGATAGTGATACGCATTAGAGCTAGTTGCAGGGCTTAAGAGATGAGCTCTTTCAAAATAAAGTGACGGCAGCTGGTGGAAAATAGCGTATTGTGTTTCCGTTGCGTGTCATGCGCAGACACAAGGAAATATGATGTTAATGTACCACTAGTTGAATAGTGACTACGAGGCAGTTGAGATGAAATCCATAGAAAAGAGTCTATCACCTCCGAGGGTAATAGCAACTTTAAGAATGAACTGAGTTTCGCAACTGCGAATGTTGCTACACTAAGAAAAGATGCCGGCGAAGGCCAGAATAAATACAACGAGGTGCTGTGCCAAGGTTTCATCTAGCGAAACAGCTAAGATTGTTTTAAACATCTAGCGCGCACACACACACACAGTGAGGCTGTGGTGGTTAAGTTTGGTTTCGGTTTTAGACAGTGTTCTTTAAGTATGTCGGCTACTAGATAGTGTTTAGGTGACCCATTGTTTGTTTTGTTCATTTCTTGGGCGTTGTACTTTTCTCTATATTAAGCGTTGTTCAATTGCATAAGCGACACGCCTAGGAGCCTGCTTCATGGTAGATATGTATAAATGAGCAGGGGCGACGTTATGAACTAAGTACGACAAAGCGCAAAGATATCACTTGCTAGTTTTTTTAGGGTCCATGCGAAAGTTTCTTTGTTAATTTATTGTTTTGTTTGCATGTGCCCGGTGTGGAAGAAAAGCTAGTTCGTGAGTTTAGGTGTATGCTTTGTGAGAGTATCTGCAAGGGAAGGTCAAGCAGTAGTTCGTCTAGGCAAGAGCACTGTGACGTGCATTTGCGTATGTGGACGTTCCTGATGCAGGTGCAGCAAGACAGTTGTCTCTTCATCAGATCTGAGTGAACTGACTACTAGCTTTGGCCGCACAAAATTCTGGGAACTAAAAGATAGAGTGAAACAAGAGGCTTTATTTTTTGAATATGAGGCCTGGTAGGTTAAGGCGGATTACTCACGCTAGCACACGGGTCGCCACGGGGAGCGCATCACTTGGCAGTTAAGTTTTCTTGAAAGCAGTTAATGGGAAGATTGTTCTCGAATCGGGATTGGGAGTTTTGGTGAAAGGTCAGGGAGATATTCCAGTTGCTGCTTTGTGTTTGGTGATAATACTTACGGAAAGTAGTTTTTAAAAAAATTTTGGACTCGATGCGTCTCAGTGTGGGGAGGGAACTCTCCCGTGCCTGTGGTGTTGTGTATGAATGCTTTTCCCAGAAGACAACCACAAGTAACGAGTGGGAAAGAGTCTTCTAATGGACGTCATCGGCAGTGACCTGGAAGACGGCACCCCACTTCGACACTTCGGGCTACCTGTGCAGCTGGTCACCCTAAGGTTGAATCTCCCGCCGGCGGACGAGTTCTTGTGACTGGCGCCCGAGCTGACAAGGGAACGGCGCTCTTTCGATATTCAAACAAGTGGCCGACCGGCCGGCTGCCTATGACCGCCAGGCATTGTCTTTCTAGCCGGAGGGTGAGACGTCACGTCGCCACGACGACGTAAGGCTTTCGAAAAAAGACAACAAATACAGCATCTTCCTTGGAAGAGATCGCGGTGGCCACCGCAATTCACCTCGCTAATTAAGCGAGCACTTCGGCGGACCCTCATGTATGCTGTCAAGAGCTTGGGACCCCTCTACCAGCGGCAAACACATGACGAGGGAGAGCCCCGCTGGTGCCACCTTGGATTGCAGTGATCACGGCTCAATACAGGACGTTCACGTGGGCCGTGCATGCTCGTCGCCCTCGCCAGTTGTGTGTGATCCGTGATTGGACAGGAACCTATGCGCGTGTTCCCTGATATAGGGATCTGGGGAGAATATACCCTTTATAACTACCCACCTGGCTCATTCGAGGGAGCACCATGTAGAGGAACGCCAGATTCGAGAGCTGGCCTTGTAAGAAAGAGCTCGTCATGTGCGAGAGCTCACCTTGTATATAATGTAAATAAACCCTCTTAAAGTCTCTCTTCTCCCGCGTCGACAACTTTTTCCCAGACCTCCGGTGCCTGCAAACCCCGCTCGCAACAGCACCAAAAACATAGTCTTAATATAGTAAGCGCCTTAAAATTTACACGCTTGAATAAAATTGGCGTTCATTTGGTGTGTGTTTCGCCACAATGATACGTGATACGTTTATTCTTTGCATTTATATAATACGTGTATAAATTATTATTGTCAGTTATCACCGGTAACTGTGTTTACAAATCAACGTGGTAGCTTCCATGCAGAAGCGACCAACCGTTTCGATCCGAAATTGCTTTGCTATACGCCCAAGACGCTGACACTAACAAATGAGTGGTGAAATCAGCCATGGATTTGTTTCATCTTGCTCTGGGTTTAAAGTATCAGGTAGGTTCTGTCGTTATTAGTGAGATATGCTGCTTGCTGAGCCACACCTCTCTAACCTAACGCGCTGAGGCAGTGCTTGGACTGCGTCGCCAGGCCAAGGACACTGCATCTCCGATGGACATGCAGCACGGCACAGCGTTGCGTGGACGTCAGATTCTACTTCGGTAAAAAAAAAGAAAAAGTGGCAGATCCCACGTAGAGTGGCATATGGTACAGTGCTAATCGATGATATGTGAAGCACGAATGAGCAATGTTGATATGTCACTTCAAATCAGCATAACGAATTGGGGTGGAGGTAAATGATGCTGAACACAACTTCGTGTTATGATTATCATGTTTTGATGTGTCGTTTTCCTTCGTCATCTATTGACGTCATTTGATACCATATTTAGTATATGTAGAGCTAGCAAAACGGCTGCGACCACGCTATGAGTGCGGTATGTTGTCGTGTTCTTACATGACACACGTGTCAGGAATATCATGTTTCCACCAGTCATATATTTCGTCATCCAATTACGTCCAGTAACAGAAAATCCGGTATAAGTAGAGCTAGCGAAATGGCCGAGCGCGCATTATGAAGGGCCCAGTATACTCCAATGTTGCGCTGACACGCGCGCATGCACACCGGGCACAGCGACGCTACGTTAGCAAATGCGAGCACTCAATAGTATGACGCCAGGTGCAACCAGAGTCCGTCGGCGCGGCCCGACGGCAATCGCGACATGCTGCTCTTCGCGCCGATGCGTTACTCAAACAACACTGCGTCTGCCTTTTTTCGTGATGTAGGGACGCTGGACGTACTGAAACGTGAATGCGTCAACGCAACGCAGCGCGGCGCGCGCCTGTGAGTATATGGCAGGATCGGCGCCTGGTGTGGCAAAGTCGGCGTGACGCGACAAATGATCGCCGGCGAGCACGTGCACCGCGTAACGTCGAAATGTATTCGTGCCTTGACTGTGGCATGTAGTCGTGTTTTCACATGACCCGCCTCTCATAATTATCATGCTTGCTCCAGTCACATACCTTCGTCATCCAATGGCGTCACGTAATACCAAATTTAGCATATGTGCAGCTAGCGGAAGAGCCGCGAGTGCATCACGAGTGTGGCAAGTAGTCATGTTGTTACACGCCACGAATATCATGATTATCTTGTTTGAATGTGTCATCTACCAATGTTGTTCGTTCGCGTCACATAATACCGAGTTTGGTACATGTAAAGTTAGCGAAACGGCCGCCAGCGCATCATGAGCGTGACATGTAGTCATGTTGTTACATGACACGCCTATTTTGTTTTTCATGTTTGCACCAGTGTCATACCTTCGTCATCGATTCACGTCCCGTAATACCAAATTTGGTACAAGTGAAGCAAGTGAAATGGCCGCCAGCGCATCATGAGCGTGGTATGTATTCATGTTGTTACAACACACGCATCTCATGATTATCATGTTTGCACCAGTTACATGCTTTCGGCATCCATTCACGTACTGTATTACCAAATTTGGTATATGTGATGCGGCCGCGAGCAGATTATGAGCGTGGCATGTAGTCATGTTGTTACATGACACACATGTCTATTGGGGCTGTCGCTTGTGTTTGCCATGCAATCATGCCATACTATACCAGCTTTGCAACATGCCATGTGAACAAAACCACCGCAAGAGCTGCAGGACCATAAAATGTAAATCATGACATTTATGACGTACACGCCATGATTTTTATGTTGTGACTAGGAATAGAGAACAGACGCATTCAGCAGTTGATCACCATTCTGTAAACGACCAACATTCGGTATATGTGCCACGTGAGTCTCTGACTGCGCCGCCACCTTCTACGACCCCTGGCAATCGATGGTTAGTGCAGCAGCTGTTGAGTACAGCGCACCCCCACAGCCAAGGAGAGCACCACGCTTGCCAGCTCCTGCCCATGACCGGCACCCTCAGCGGTCGCCTTCTTCGCGACGACCAGTCTATCCCTATGATATACGGAACGAACGGACCCACTACGCCAGGGAAGACGATGTTCAATTCATCGACGATCAAAGAGACCTCTCACAGTTTGCTACTCGTGTGGTGTTCCAGGACATATTTCGCGATTTTACTACCGTCGACGTATAGCCTCACGGTATGGCTACCCACCACACTTTGCACGGCCTTCCGAACGACTTCGTGAATACCCACGAGCAACGTACTATGGCCCACCACAACACTCCACACGATCGTCTGATCGACCGTACGACGACCCTAGGGCAACACACCTGTTGCCTCGCGACGACTACTGGACACGCCCCTCCCGGAAGCACTCCCCTACATCCGACAGGAGCTTGACGCCTCCACCGCCCCGTGTTCCTCGTTCTCCTTCACCGCGGCGTCGCAACAAGTCTCCTTTGCCACAGGAAAACTAGCAAGCGCGGCTGATGGAGGTGAGGTCGCCGGAGACGTGCTAATATCAGAAATACCTCCTGTGTTGATGCTCAAGAACAAAGTACGTGTTTTTGTTGACGATGTGTCTGTGATGGCTTTGGTGGATACGGGGGCACCAATTTCTGTCATGAGTGCGTGTTTTAAAGATATCTTGGGGCAAAAGGTTTTATTTAGGTGGAATCAAGTTTCGAAGTATTGCGGAGTGAGGGGTGAGCCACTGCATGCTGTTGGTGTGTGTCAAGATGACGTGTTTCTCGGAGGCCACGTTATCCCAACGGAGTTCGTGATTATTCCGCAGGCAACACAAGATGTTATTTTGAGTATGGACTTTTTGAGGGAATGTGGTGCAACTGTCGACTGCCGCACAGGGACAATAGTTTTGAGTGATCACGTTCCGACAGCACTCTTGGAAAACCTTGTGGATGGGGAGGCAGCATTGTGTGTGTGGGGCGACACTATCACACCACCGTTATCAACCGTTTGTGTACGTGTTGGTTGCAGCGACAGCTATTTCGCCAAATTTGATGGCCATGTTGAACCAGTGTACACCAACTGCATGAAAAAGAATGTGTTGATTCCACATTGTGTGGTGTCGATCAGACGTGGACGCACTGGGTTACGGACTGTCAATTGCTCCACAGAACCCGTGGTATTACCAGATGGTCTAAAGTTAGCCGTCGTCAGTGGACGACACGCGGCCTTACTGATGACCGATCTTTGAGATGCACCGGAAGAGCATCGTAGTCACAGTTTAGAAACGGCTCTTCTGCCAATGGTTAATAAGTCACTGACCACAAGTGAACGCCGAACATTAGTGAATGTACTTTCGAAGCACGTTTCTGCATTCGACTTTGCGCAGAAAGACAAAGCGCCCTTAATCCCTACTTCTCGTACATGTCACACCTCCAACACTAGTTTGGCCAATCCGATTACACAAAAGCCATACCGTGTTTCGCCATCCGAGCGGCGGATAAATAATGAGCAGGTGAACGAAATGAATCAAAACGGAGTCATTCAAGAATCGGCGAGTCCATGGGCAGCCCCAGTAATTCTCGTTAAAAAGAAAGACGCATCCTGGAGATTTTGCGTCGATTATCGCCGATTGAATGCTGTAACAAAAAAGACGTGTACCCACTTCCAAGTATTGATGATGCCATAGACTGTCTACACTCGGCCTCTCACTTTTCCTTTGTGGACATAAGATCGGGCTACTGGCAAATTCCCAAGCTTCCTGAAGATAAAGGAAAGACAGCCTTTGTAACCCCTGATGGCCTTTTGAATTCAACGTGATGCCATTTGGACTGTGCAACGCACCGGCGACGTTTGAGTGATTTATGGACACTGTTCTTTGTGGCTTGAAGTGGAGCATTTGCATGTGCTATCTCGACGACGTAGTCATCTTTGGCCGCACCTTCAGCGAACACAATTCACGTCTGGATACTGTACTGACTTGCCTAAGAAACGCTGGCCTTGTTTTTATCTCAAAGAAATGCCACTTCGGAGACCGACAAACCCTTGTTCTTGGACACCTAGTTTATCAGGATGGCATCCGTCCAGATCCCCAGAAGACAGCAGCTGTTAAAACTTTCAGTGCACCGCGCTCTGTTAAGTAGCTCCGCAGTTTTCTTGGGCTTTGCTCCTATTTTCGCCACTTTATACCTAAATTCGCCGATGTCGCGTATCGACTGACATGTTTGCTACGGAAGAATACTCCCTTCGAGTGGACTCCTGAGTGTGACTCCTCTTTTGTCACTGAAGTTCCTCCTGACGTCGCGGCCTGTTCTTCACTTCAATCCATGAGCTCTAGCAGAACTGCACACGGATACCAGTGGCATAGGAATTGGTGCCTTCCTAGTTCAACGTTATGGTAACCGCGAGCACGTGATCGCATACGCAAGTCGTTTCTTGACTTGGCCCGAGCAGAATTACACTGTCACAGAACATGAATGCCTCGCGGTAGTATTAGCGGTTCAGCGGTTTCGGTCTTATCTATATGGACGCCCTTTTACAGTCGTCACCGACCACCACTCATTATGTTGGCTCGTCAACCTTCGGGCCCCTTGCGGCCGCCGAGCGTGCTGGGCACTTCAGCCCCAAGAGAATAACTTTATAGTATCGTACAAAAGTGGTCGACGACACGCCGACGCAGATTGCCTTTCGTGCATGCCACTGAGCTCTACAGAGTGTGACGCCGATGACCTCGACCACCTCGTAGCTTCTGTGTCACCAAAGTTTCCCGACCTCAGTACTTTCAAAGATGAACAGCGAAAGGACAGCAGGCTGTCATCGTTCTGCACAGCTCCTACGGCATCCCATTTCTGTGTACGTGACGGACTCCTGTAGAAGACGAGCTTTTCCAGCACGGGCGCACGTTTCCTCCTGATAGTGCCGGAAAGCCTTCGGACAGCAATTTTAAGTGCTATGCACGACGATCCTACGTCCGGACATTTAGGTTCTGCGCGGACGCTTTACTGTGCTAAGGAACGCTTTTATTGGCTGGGATTGCGACAGTCAAACGAGGTGTATGTGGCCAGCTGCACGCAGTGTCAACGCCACAAACGCTCATCTACTGTTCCGGCTGGTTTTCTACAGCCCTTGCCACCTCCAAGCACACCTTTCCAACAAGTGGGCATTGACCTCGTGGGCCCTTTTCCAAAGTCCGCTAAGGGTAATTGCTGCATAATTGTATCCGTCGATTACCTCACGCGTTCATACGAGTCGGCGGCCATACTAACCGCAACTGCCAGTGACGTTTCTGTGTTCCTGCTGCAGCGCGTTATCCTCCGACATGGCCCACCTCTCGTGATCATCAGTGATCGTGGACGACAATTGACGGCTGATATAGTAGAAGAGCTGCTTCGATTGAGTGAGTCCCACTTTCGTCACTCGTCGTCATACCATCCGCAAACAAATGGGCTCATGGAGCGCACCAACCGCACAATTGTAAACATGGTCTCTATGTATGTGGCATCCGACCACAAGAACTGGGATGACGTGCTACCATTTATAACGTACGCATTCATACCGCTAAGCACGAGACAACAGGCTATAGCCCCTTCTTCTTGATGTACGTACGACCGCCACGGCACACACACGACACAGGTTTGCCATTCTCGGCGCACGAGAACCTCTCAGTCACTGAAATCCTCTGCTCTGCAGAAGAGGCGCGCCGAATTGCTCGTTTACGCACTTTGGCATCATAGGAAAAATCGAAGGCACCCTACGACGTTCGCCAGCGGCCTGTAACTTACCATCCAGGCGACTTAGTGTGGCTCTGGACTGCAGTACGAAGACGCGGGTTATGCCAAAAGTTCTTGGCCACATATGACGGACCATTTGTTGTTCTCAACAAAATCACTGATGTCACTTACGCAATAGCTCGCCTCACGAGAAGTGGTAGAAGAGCCGCTCAAACCCAAGCAGTCCTTGTACCTCGACTGAAGTTGTACAAACCAAGGTGAATGCGAAGGGAGGAGTGTTGCACATGCCTGGAAAGAAAACGAAGATAGGTGAACATGCTGGCTGCCACAAGCTGGAGAAAAAAAGAAGACAACGACACTGTAATCTCCAACCTGTTGGCCGCAATGGCGCTTCTCTTCGCGACCAAAATAAACGGCCCTTTCAGACGTATACGTCCTGGTCCTCCTTGTGCGTAACAATAAGTTCTGCACACGGTCATATTATGTCATACCAAGTTTGGCATCGATACACCATGGAGAGCTAAATGTCGTAGGTGGATCGATAGATAGATAGATAGATAGATAGATAGATAGATAGATAGATAGATAGATAGATATACACGTTTAAAGTCGCCGAGAATCGCTAAGAAATGCTTCGCATTTAAAAACAACGAGAGAGGAAAAAAATGGCAGCATATCCACGCAGTCAATGATGGAGAGTGGGGCGAAGCATCCGTCCGTCCATTCGTTCTTGTTTCCGTCCGTCCATGCGTGAGTTTGTGTGGCCGCCCGTGCGTTCATCCGCCCGTCTCTGCCTGCGTCTGTTCGTGCGTCCGTGCGTCCATCTGTGCGCCCGTTCCTGTGTTCGTCCATGCGTCCATTCGTCCCTGCAGGCATTCGTGCATCGGTCCATGCATCTGTCTGTGTGTCCTTTTGTCCACCTATTCAACACTTAAAGTACCACCATCTCGCATCTTTTTATCATATATTCTTCATATAGAAGCACCGCCATTCAGCGTACATTCCGTGCACTGAACGAGAGGAGGCACATGCACGCTTTCTGGCGGCTCGCGCTTCGTGTCTACTTCCCACCTTTAACCACCTCGAGTTCATGGTATATACTAGTTCACTGTATTCATGTCACTATGGCCCAACGCTCGCTAAAACTTTCCAAAATCAAGGATGTTACGCCCAGCGAGTAAAACGTAGCAACCCTTTATTGTCAGATAGAACTCAATGTACATGCCAATGGCTGCTAAATGGAAGTAGAGACAGGAGAATGCGGCTTTTAGTTAAAGCGCACGGTGCGAATTTTTTATTGTTCAAAAACGCACAGAAGAAATCTCCTACCAGCACCACCTTGGAAGTCAAAATGTAAGACAGGTTACACACTACTACT
>WOVY01008238.1:0-23673 GCA_013436015.1 Rhipicephalus annulatus
CTTAGCCAGTAGACGCACCGCGGCGGGGCGTTACCGGTATAACTTGTACTTATGCTTTTTTTCTAATTGGCAGCCCCCCACACGCATAGCGTTCCACCTGCGAGGACGTGCGTAAAAAACCAGCCAAACTTCCAAAACCACCGAAACCAAAAACCTTCCTTGGTCACAAATAAATGTTTTATTCTCTTTCTCTCTCTGTCTCAGACGTATGCTTGTAACGGGGAAATCCTTAGGTGCCTCTCCGGAAGCTAATACTGACCACCCGCCTCAAAACTAGTGACACAAACAATCATCATTGTTAGATTTCACCCCAGCATGCCGTCATCACGTCTTATATTGTGCCCAAGTTAGTGTTACTAACACGACAATAAAACAATGACGCATTTGCACGGCATAGTCACTTGGTCAAAGGTGAATCGGTACAGGAGTCAGTGCAAAAACACGCGCGTAGAAAGCTTCCAATGCCTGCGAGCACGAAAGCAGTGCAAAATCAGGTTCGATGTAGGAAGCTTGCATTGCTTCCGATCATGAAGGCAGTGCAAAGTCAAGTGAAGTGTGGGAAGCTTTCAAGGCGTCCGACTACGCAGGAGTGCAAATTAGGTGATGTGTAGAAAGCTTTCCACGCCTCCCATCGCGGAGGCAGTGCAAACTGAGGTAATATGTGGGAAGCTTGCAATGCCTCTGATCGCTGAGTCAGTGCAATATTCATATATGTGTAGGAAGTTGGCATGTCTCCAATAATGGAGGCAGTGCGAAATAAGTTAAGATATAAGAAGCTTCCAGTGCCTCCAATCATGACTGTGCAAAACTAGGTAAGGTGTAGGAAGCTTGCAATGCCTCTGATGAAGGTGATGTGCAAAATTAGGTGAAGTGTATGAAGAAAGTGCTAAATCAGGTGAAGTGTAGCAGGCTTTCAGTGCATCCGATTATGGAGGCTGTGCAAAACCAGCTTGGGTGCAGAAAGTTTGTGATGCCTCTAAATCTGCATAAATTCTAAAGCCTTGTTAGAGGCTGAAAGCTGCTGTAGGCTTGAGAAGCACCAATAAACCAACTGAAGAGAAAATTTCTCCCACCGTCGAGTTTTTTGGGGTTAGGAACTTGTACAAGTTTTTGAAAGAATTCTCTAAAATATTCCTCTACGTTTGAAAGTACCATTATAAAAGCTTCCCTTTTTTGCTACTAATTTGTTCAGTAAGATGCCATCTGGGCTGTTTTACGAGCTTCTTGAAGTATATGCAGAATGCAGGAAGCAGATATTTACCAGAAACACACTCATCGCAGAGGTTGGTATTTTCTACAATAATGCTTTGAGAAAAGTCTGGGGCTGCGATCGCGTACTTCCATGGAAATTTCGCGAACTAGAGGCTTCGAATCGTATTGCGTTAGCCAGCAAACTCTCTACGAAACTTTTTTACAGTATCAGTTTCAATTTTTGCACAGCGTAGGTAGTGTGGTACTGCTTTAGTGCAAAGCACTAAAGCAGTGCCTTTGTTAATCAAATAGGCTGAAGACCACTACGTCTAGCATTTGCCGTGGCTTGGAGCTTATAGGCCGTAACTGACAGTTTAAGAGAGGCGTCTTCTACTTATCATTGCGCATAGATGTAGCGTCTCATGCGAGTGCCGATCGTTACTTCGAGTTCACATTTTGATGTGTCTTACTAAAACCAGTTTAAATCGACTGCAAAACGATGGCAATGGTACATAGCCGATGCGTCAAGCCTCTATGACTCGACTATATAAAATAGAGGTGCGTTGCAGGCAGACCACTTGGACAGACGGACCTGGCATCGCAGCAGACTAAGGGTTAAGTGTTACTCACTTTATACTGTGCTGTTGTTTACGATTGCCTCCAGAATGCAGTGAAGGCGAACGAGCACATCGTCACGTCACACGTGAGACATGAACGCTATCTGAAGCGTTCATGAAGGAAGCTTCAAAATGAAGCGCGCGGCGTGCGCGCCCGTCTCAGAGGTGATAAGGTCTAGAACGCAAGACGATGGGTAGGTGCCACCACCGTGTCGTCTTAGCAAAGCGTTGGAAACACTTTCTTTCGTGCAAGCGTTGCATGGTTAGTGCAGCGTGATAAACGCTACGCTCCTTAGAATCACTTATGTATGCCTTCTATAGTAAACAATGCACCTACATAATATTGACGTGTTGTTATGGTGCCTCAAATATGCGCAATATTTGCTTTTTATTGACAATCGCACAACTAGGAACGCTGAATTCTGAGCAATAGTGGAAGGTGTTGTGAATGAGGTCGGCCGTTTAGAGTATCGTTTGGCCACTTTGGTGACGCTTAAAGTACCGTTTAAGGTACCGTTAAATGTGGATAAAAAACAAATGCAGAGACTGGCAGACAAAAAATTTTACGTCACAGAGCCGCTGTAAAGACTATCGTCTTTAAAATATACATGTGCGAGAACAAAACCAGAAAATTTTTATGCATTTGCAGAGAAAAAAAATGTGCAGGAACGCGCACATCTGCTAGCAAACGAACACGCGAACGCGAGTGTCCCTTGGTGATTTGCAGGCCTGGCCTATGTCGCAACAAATACCTAGAAAGGAATCTGACGCTGCATTGTGTGCTTACTTCGGAGCCTTCATGTGTGCGCCGCCGGCGCGGTTAGGGGCCAAGCTCCTTATAGCGGCACCAGTTCGTCCCTCGTAGTAGTAGTCGTAGTGTGTAACCAGTCTTACGTTTTGACCTGCAAGGGGGGGGGGGGCGGTGGGAGATTTCTCCTGTGCGTTGTTGAACAATAAAAAAATCGTATCGTGCGCGTTAACTAAAAGCCGAATTCTGTCTCTCATTCCCCATTAGCAGCCATTGGAATGTACATTGAGCACTATCTGACAAAAAATAGTTGCTACGTTATACTCGCTGGGTGCAACCTCCTTGGTTTTAGGAAGGTTTAGCGTGCGCTGAGCCGCAGTGCCATGAATACAGTGAAGTAGTATATGCCTTGAACTCAAGGTGGTTAAAGGTGGGAAGTAGGTACGAAGCTCAAGCCGTAAGAAAGTAAAAGCTGAATTCTACTGTCTCTCATTCCCCATTAGCAGCCATTGGCATGTACATTGAGCTCTATCTGACAAGAAAGGGTTGCTACTTTATACTCGCCGGGCGTAACCTCTACGGTTTTAGAATGGCTCAGCGAACGTTGGGCCGCAGTGCCATGAATACAGCGAACTAGTATATACCATGAAGTCGAGGTGGTTAAAGTTGGCAAGTAGACACGAAGCGCAAGCCGGAAGAAGGTGTGCGTGTGCCACCGGTCGTTTAGTCCTTGGAATGTCCACTGGATGGTGGTGCTTCTATATCGAGAATAGGGAGCCTACATGAACGGCCGTTCATGTAGGCTCCCTAATCGAGAATATATGATGAAAAGATGCGAGATGGTGGTACCTGGAGTGTTGAATAGATGGACGAACAGACACACAGACAGATGCATGGACGGACTCACGGATGGCTGCACCGACAGAGGGACGCAAGGACGGACGCAGGGGCGGATGCATGGACGAGCGCAGGGACGGACGCACAGATGGACGTGCGGACGCAAGAACAGTCGCACGCGCGGACGGTCACACTTACGGACGCATGGACGGATGAAAGCAAAAACGAACAAACTGACGGATATTTCACCCCACTTTCCATCATTCATTCCGTGAGTATGCTGCCATTTTTTAGAGTGGTGTCAACCTTTAACACACCACTTGCCACCACCAACAAAAACAAATACCGCCAGTAGAGTTATCCATGGCAACAAGCGCCACGTTGGTTTTCCCGGCCAGTCGTGGCTGCTCTGCCGTAGTGCACAATCTGCATGTTGGCGTGGTTCTGCAAGCTGTAGTATGCGCTGAGTTTGACTACACCGCACACCTAGCTTCCGCTACGATACCGTCCTCGCGCTAAGCGCCTCTACAAGAATGGCTGTGTTCCAATTCTTAGACAGCATCGTCGACAGCCTACGCAGACAGCTAAGAAGACAGCACCAAGCCCATGCTGTCCGAGAAGTAGAACACATCTAGACAGCTAGATGAATGGATGCTATAAGCGTCCCCTTTATAACAGCTGTGACTTGTGGGTCAGCAGGCTCACAAGAAAAAAATGAAAACTTTTTTTATGTTGGTCTAAGGTTTTATCTACTTCGATTAACTCGATCCTAATATAAAAATAAATTTATGTTCCATCTTCACCCCTTGAGGTAGAGTGACCTCATTTTCTCACCATTTCTGCCATTTATCTTTACTTTTCAGCCATTAATACTCTAACCATCTCTAACTTGCTTCTTGCGCGAATGTGTTCAGCTTTCCAGGTTTGTCCCTGAAACCCAAAGCCTCATGTGGGCTTGTACGCAGGCGTATACCTAGGTGGGTATCACGCATTCAATAATAACATGTTCCGTCGTTTTCTTAGCTCTGCCACAGCCTGTACATTGGTCTGGCTCGTTATTAATTCTCGCTTTATGACTACGTGTTCTAAAGCAACCCGACCTCGCTTCGAATAGCAAAGCGTTTCCCTTGAATTATCATGAAACCTTTCCCGCCTTATTTCGTTCTTGCCCTTTCGGTAGTTACTAAAAGCCGGCTTCTGTTCCGTAGCTGTCAACAAATAAATCCTCTCCAACTTTATTGACTTTTCACTATTCGCTTAATGCCCCTTGTGGCCGTATCACCCACACTGCCTGCCGTAAATTTACTGGTGAGCCTACTAGTTCTTTCCTTCACTTTGTGTCCACAATCTTCGTGTTTAAGTACCTCTACACTTCTCCTGCCCATCTACACTTCTTTATTTCCCTAAGCCTCCCTTAAAATCTCGTTTTCCTTCGAGTTTTCCTTACATAAAAGCCTGTCCATCACATATACATACCAATTAACAGCCTCATTCGTCGTCTTCCCGTGAACTCCCAGCGTGAGGCATCCCACTATTCTTTGATTACGTTCATTATTGATTGCACCTCTGATTTCATGCACACCTCTGAGTTCCCAAATGTAAGCCCTGGAAACACTACTTCATTAGATCTTGAAACACTTCGTATCTATTGTATTCTTATAACGCTCCTCGCTTCATTATCGCAGCATTCCTTTTGGCCTTTTCGGCGATGCTTTTTCTGTACCTCCTTATGTCTATCTCCTTCATTTATCCATGCTCCGAGGTTGTTGTACTCGCTTACCCTCGGTAATTCTTGGTTTTGTATTGAGACAGCCTGTTCTTTGTGAAAATCGAATACGATCAATCTACACTTTGTTGCACTGAATCCTAGTCCAAGAACCTCACCTTCTCTTACTCATTTATCTACCAGCCACCGTATATCGTCTTGACTATCCGCAAATAGCACAGTATTGGCATAAAACATTGAAATAAGACAATATTGTCTGCTCAACCATCACGCCAGCTTGTTTGTGTGACAGATTAATCTGATGTTGCTACTTTCGAGCATTTTTTCTATCCTCACTATGTACAGCATGTATAACAGTGGGCTCAAAAGGCATCATTGTCTCCACCCCTTGCTGGTTTAGCGCTGCCGTTGCTACTTCGTCCTTCCCATGCTATGCGAACTATATCTTCTCGGTATATTTCCGCGCGACGAAGCGCTACCTCTATGCAACAAAGTGCCACCTCGCGTCGAGAAGAGAAAGATAAGAAGACTAACGTGATTGTTGTATTTTCTGGCTTACTTTGTGTTGAAACTAAAAAAAAGTCACAGCTTTACCCGCAAAGGCGAAGCAATGAACGCGATAGCAACAAATTGAAAGGTCACGCGCAGAATGGCAAGCTGATCAAAACGCGTCCCGCAAAAATGACGCACAAAGCTTACTTACAGGTACAGCTTTTTTTAAAATTAGTGTTTGAGTTGTTACTTCGCCCCTTTCTGAAAAACGCGAACCTTTTCGCAAACGGAGGATGTGCAATGACTGCAGTGACCTTTGTGTGCGCAGTAACTACAACAAAATACTATGAGACGTACAACCCCCTACTCCAAGATAATGGCACGCGATCGAGTGTGCACCCCTTCATTCTCTGTGCGGGCCAAAGTACGCCTGAGAGATGAGAGCCGCCACGCACTCACTGCCACATCCTTCTGATAATGTTGAAACACCAAAGTTCCTCCCGAAATGTCTGCCAAGAGCGGTAAGTGGTAGATATAAATAGCTTGCCGTTTAGACGTCCAAGCAGGTACCCCACGGTGGCTCACTGCTAACGACTCGCATTCGCTACACGAATTTCCCACGTTCGATTCCGCGTGCTGGTGTCTTTTTGCTGGTCCTTTTCTTTCTTGCGTTTTCACACACACACACACACACACCCACACACACTCACACACACACACACACACATATATATATATATATATAGATATATATATATATATATATATATATATATAAATTGCCACAGTTCGACCATCCCAGAAAACGCGTGCAACAATTTGCGTTCGTAAAAGCCGCCACACAAGTAACAAGAAAGCCACGCCATGGAACGCCGTCCTGCACGCGCCACGATGCTACGCCACAGGACCGGCATGAGACTCGAGGGGCAGAGAAAGAGAACAACCAAGTTGCAGTCAGCGAGCAAGAACATTTTTGGCTGACCATTTTCAGTTTTTAGTTTACGGGCACAGGTTCACCCCAAATAAATAGTTTATATTGTACCAGGTGCTATATTCATTCGTAACTTTCTGGTGGACGTGCTGGGTATGGTTTCAAGCTCACCACAGGCAGCGGAGAGAAGCCCAGACCCCAGAAGATTGGAGCCAGCAGAATTAACACCCGTGCACCAACGCACGAGTCACCGAATACCTGGTGAGCAGCCTGAGTTTGGCCCCTTAATTGACCCATCAAGACTTGTCCGAGACCTCAAGCACAAGCGTCACTGTGATGGCCACCCTGTCAGTGCCACCTCCAACTCACCTCATCGTGGATTCACCACGTACACCAGATGTCTTCCATGGTGACACTTTTGAAGACGCCGAAGACTGGCTTGAAGGCTTCGAGCACGTAGCGCGTTTGAATGGTTGGGATGACACCCGGAAACTTCGTTACGTTTACGTCGCCCTGCAAGATTTGGCACATAGGTGGCTTGAGAACCACGAAGCGACCTTGCTGTCGAGGGACGACTTCCGGCGAGAGCTAATCGCAACCTATCCTAACACGGACCACAAAGAGAAGGCAGAGACTACTCTTCAGGTGAGGAACCAACGGAATAACGAAAGCGTGGCCATGTCCATAGAAGACATGTCACGGCTCTTCCGCCGAGCCGACCAAAACATGGCCGAGGAAAAGAAGTTGCGGCACCTAATGCGCGGAGTAAAAAAATTTTGCAGGCCTGGTGCGTAATTTACCGCGAACTGTGGCGGAGTTCCGGTCCAAGGCAACGACCATGAAAAGGGCACTACAACAACGTGTGCGACTGTACAACACAGACTTCGGCGTCTCTTCAGTCATGGATGAGTCAACAACTCTCCCCACCAACGTTGACGTTCTCCGGGAAATGGTGAGAGCTAATCGTTCAGGAGGAGCTCCAGAAACTGCAACTCACCCAAAGTTCTCCAGCGATGCCCTCAATCGCTGACGTTGTACGTGAAGTGCGGCAAGCGATTCTTCAACCACAGCCTCAGGTGCCCCACCACACGTAAACCGGAACCTCAGCCACAGCTGTTTTACGCGCAAGTCGTACAGCAAGACACCAGACACCCTAACTTTTCACAAGCCCCCATTATGCCACCGACATTTACTTGAAGTACGCTACCACTGATGCCAGAGGAGAGACCCCTCAAAAATGATTTATAGCGCACTGCAGACCGGTGGCACTACTGCTACCACTGCGCGGAGGCAGGTAGTTTTTATCGGACATGCCACTACTGTCGGGTCGGCCTACGTGGCTTCCCAGTGAATGCACCTTGCCCTCCTGACGGTGAATGCCTTTACGAAATCGAAGAATTTTTATCTTCACGTAATGCCTCCCCAAACACTTAGCGACTTGAATCATGGTCGATTGCATCAATGCGCAATAGGTCGCCAAGTCCACAAATATTATCTACTTTCCCGTGGCGTCGTTCATCAAGCCCACGACGGGAAAACCAGAACCAGCAACCTGTGGAGGCAGGGCCGCTGATTTTCGTAAAACTTAAAACCCTCCATCGTTAACCGGATCAGACGACGACACTGACACAATAACGGATAAGACGGACAAGCGCAGTAATGGTGACGTGACATCCGAGCTACAAGTCAGAATTGACGACGTGGAGACCATAGCGTTAATATACACTGGTGCAGACCACTCAGTAATAAGTAGCATGTTCGCAAAGAAGCTGAAGAAAGTGCTCACTCTTTGAAACGGACCGCAGATACGCACCGCCGGAGCGCACTTAGTCAGCCCCGTAGGATTGTGCCTAACGAGAGTGGGAATAAGAGGCCATGTATGCATCTGCAGTTTTATTGTTCTTCCCGAATGTTCCCATGAGGCAATTCTGGACATGGACTTCCTGCAATTAAACAGTGCCGTCATTGACTTGCGGAAATCCCAAGTTTCTTTCTCTACAGAGAAGGCTGTTGCCGTGTGTCATGCAGAGCAACCAATTGTTTCCTCCTTCGTATTGTCGATGAAGGTGTGACAGTGCCGCCACGTAGCAGCGTGAAAGTTTCTGTGAAAAGTGACGTTTTTCGTGATTATGCGGGGCTAGCTGGTGGAAATACCCAACTGCTTCTCACAAACGGGATACGCGTGGCGAGAGGTCCAGTGAACCTGCGGAACGGATATACTGATGTGCTATTGACTAAATTTACCAACGAGGTACAGCATGTGGCGAAGGGAGCAGCCTTCACTTCATGACCACGTACAAGTCTCAGATGTTTGCACCATAAAAAAAGCACCAACAACGTTCATAACAGTGGCAGTGTCCTCGAGAAAATAGATATTGACCGAGAGCTTTGATCTCTGCAGAAAGACCAAATTGTGGAGGTGATCAAAGAATTCACAGAGTGTTTTTGCTCTTCATCGAAAGTCGGACGTGCTCCAGTAGCAAAGCACCGCGTTGTAATTGAAGCACATGTTAGACCAGTATGTCAGTATCCATACCGAGCAGCTCCGAAAGAAAGGAAGGCGAAAAAAAGCAAGTACAGCAGATGCTCGACGACGATGTCATCATCATCATCATAATCATAATCATCATCATCACCACCTGCATCATCAGCCTCACTACGTCCACTGCAGGACAAAGGCCTCTCTCATGTTCCACCAGTTAACCCGGTCTTGTGCTTGCTGCTGCCAATTTATACCCACAAACTTCTTAATCACATCTTCCCACCTAATCTTCTGTCTCCCCCTAACCCGCTTGCCTTCTCTGGGAATCCAGTTAGTTACGCTTAATGACAAGCGGTTATCCTGTCTACACGCTACGTGCTCGGCCCATGACCATTTCCTCTTCTTGATTTCAACTGTGATATCCTCAACCCCCGTTTGTTCTCTAATCCACTCTGCTGTCTTCTTGTCTCTTAAGGTTACACCTATCATTTTTTCTTTCCATTTTTCGCTGCGTCGTCCTCAATTTAAGCTGAACCCTCTTTGTAAGTCTCCAGGTTTCTGCTCCGTAGCTAAGTACCGGCAAGATACAGCTGTTATATACCTTCCTCATGCCCCGCCGCGGTGGTCTAGTGGCTAAGGCACTCGGCTGCTGACCCGCAGGGCGCGGGTTCGAATCCCGGCTGCGGCGGCTGCATTTCCGATGGAGGCGGAAATGTTGTAGGCCCGTGTGCTCAGATTTGGGTGCACGTTAAAGAACCCCAGGTGGTCTAAATTTCCGGAGCCCTCCACTACGGCGTCTCTCATAATCATATAGTGGTTTTGGGACGTTAAACCCACATATCAATCATTATACCTTCCTCATGAGGAATAGTGGCAATCTACCTGACATAATTTGAGAGTGCTTGCCAAATGTGCTCCACCCCAATCTCATTCTTCTAGTTACTTCAATCTCAGGGTTCGGCTCCACGGTTATTACCTGCTCCAAATAGACCTATTCATTTACAACTTGAAGTGCACTATTACCTATCGTGAAGCGCTGCTCTTTTCCGAGGTTGTTGTACATTACTTTTGTTTTTCTGCAGATTATTTTAAGACACACCTTTGTGCTCTCCCTTCTAACTCCGTAATCATGAGTTGCAATTCGTCCCCTGAGTTACTCAGCAATGCAATGTCATCGGTGAAGCGCTGGTTACCAAGGTACTCTCCATTAACTCTTATGCCTAACTCTTCCCATTCTAGGCTTCTGAAAAACCTCCTGTAAGCATGTATAACGTTGTCATACAGTGCTCCAAACCAAAAGTCTATGGGTATCGTAGTACTTGCGAAGAAGGACAACGCCATGCGGTTCTGTGTTCACTACAGAAAACTCAACCTCGCCATGAACTGGGACGTGTACTCACTCCCACGTGTCAACGATACGTTGGATAAACTGCGCAATGCTACTTTTTTCGATCGTGGGACCTAAAGAGCGGGTGATGGAAAATAAAAGTCGACAAACGAGATCGTGAGAAGATGGCGTTTCTGACACCCGATGGACTCTATGAGTTCAAAGTACTCCCATTTGGTTGTGTTCTGCTCCCGCTAACTTCCAAAGAACGATGGACACTGTGCTTTCTTGCCTCAAATGACAGTCATGTCTTGTCCTATCTTGATGACGTAGTAATTTTTTGCGCAACGTTCAAATAGCACGTACGTAGATTGAGAACGGTACTGGATGCTATTCGCATAGGTGCACTTATGATCAAACCCGAAAAGTGCCACTTTGGATTCCTGGAGCTTCGGTTCTGCGGGCACATTGTCAGTTCTCGCGGTGTCCGCCCCAGACCTAGATAAGATCACTGCGGTTGCTAATTGCCAAGGCCAAGGGACAAAAAGGCTATGCGACGTTTTCCGGGGCTTTGTGCTTACTATAGACGCTTCGTTGAAAATTTTCTCCAAGATTGCGGAACAGCTGACACGGCTTACGAAAGAAGGTGTACCATTCATGTGGCACCAAGAGCCAGAAGATGCCTTCTCTGAGTTAAGACGGCGTTTTCAGTCACCTCCCATACTCCTTCATTTTGATGAAGATGCCGAAAGAGACATCCATACGGACGCCAGCAACGTTGGCCGCGGTGATATTCTTGTTCAGTCGCCGAAGGGAGAAGAAAGAGTTATTGCTTACGCGAGCCGCACTCTGTCGAAAGCTGGGTATATAATTAGTCAGCTACTGAAAAGGAATGTCTCGCGGTCATATGGGCATTCAGTATGTTCCGTCCATACTTATACGGTATAATATTTCGAGCCATCAGTGACCATCATTCATTGTGTTGGCTTGCGAACCTCAAGGATCCTTCCGGAAGACTTGCTAGATGGAGCCTGCGCCTGCAAGAATATGACATCACCGTAGTCTACAAGTCTGGCCACAAGCCCAATGACGCGGATTGCTTGTCACGAGCACTAGTCCAGACCTCGTCTCCTGAGCATGAACAAGATTCCGCATTTCCTGGAGCTGTGAACTTACTTCTGCTCATTCAATACTTAGAGGGGCAGCAAGCCGAAGTACCGCGAGTTTTCGTCCGCGGACTACATTCCTACGTCCTCCACAACAATGTTCGCTACAAAAGAAACTTTGAGCACACCAGCGAAACATTGCTACAGCTGATTCTGTCGTCACTGCGAGCGGAAATTTTAGAAGCATGTCATAATGACCCATCGGCAGGTCAATTGGGCATTAGTAGGACTTAGGCAAGAATCCGCCAGAGATATTACTGGCCAAAATTGATGATTAAGTACAGCACTATGTTAGATCATGCCCGAGAATGCCAAAGACACAAATTACTGCTCCTAAAGCCAGCAGGTGTTTTGAAACCGATAGAGCCACCGAAAGTTCCATTTGAGTAGGTTGAAAAGGAATTTTCTAGGACCATTTCTTGTGTCATCGTTCGGAAGCGCTGGATAGTTGTAGCAACCGACTACAAACCCGGTATGCCGAGACGTCATCTCTCACAAAAGGAACGGCAAATGAAGTTGCTCAGTTTTTTGTGACCCAGATAGTGCTTCGACATGGCGCTCCTGAAGTCCTTATAAATGACAAAGGAACTGCTTTCACTGCCAGGCTAGTGCAGTCTGTCATGCAACTAACACACACCGACCACAGAACTACAGCGTACCATCCGCAAACTAACGGGTTAACTGAAAGGCTGAACAGGACGCTTGCTGACGTAATCGCGATGTATGTGGACGTCAAGCATGGGACTTGGGACACCATATTACCGTATGCTACATTTGCAAACAATACCGCAGTACAAGAGATAACCCACTTCACTCCATTTCAACTTGTTTATGGTCGGACAGTAATAACGACTTTAGACGCAATGCTGCTGGTCAACAGCACAAATGAAGAGGACACTGACATAAGCGAATATCTATAAAGGGCAGAAGAGGCGTGGCCAATAGCAAGGAACCGCATCATTCAACAGCAGGACGTCAACGCGCACCGTTACAATCTAAGACGAAGGGACGTTCAGTACTCCCCTGGAGACCAAGTGTGAGCCTGGACGCCTGTACGTTCACGTGGCCTATCAGAAAAGCTTATGCGGCGCTATTTTGGCCAATACAGGGTTCTTTGGTCAGCTAGGCCCACTAAAGTACGAAGTGATCTATGAAGGTAAAGCATGCACAAACACGACGCAGGAATATCCCGGAAGTTGTACATGTAGTACGGATGAAACCGTACTACGACAAGAATTGAACAAGCGAATTGACTCACGTCGTCTAAGACAAGGACGAGTCCTATTGTTTAGAAGCTACCAGCCGGCTCTACGCATCGGGGCCATGCGTGCTAGGAGGGGGGACTAATGCCACAGTTAGACCATCATAGAAGACGCGTGCAACAATTTGCATTCGTAAAGCCGCCACACAAGTTACAAGAAAGCCGCGCCATAGAACGCCGTCATGCACGCGTTACGATGCTACGCCATGGGACCGGCACGAGACTCGAGAGGCAGAGGGAAGAGACCGACGAAGTTGGAGTCAGCGAGCAAGGAACATTTTGGCAGACCATTTTAGGGTCGAAGCTCCTTATAGCGGCGCCCATTCGTCCCTCGTAGTCGTAATCGTAGTTTGTAACCAGTCTTACGTTTTGACCTGCAAGGTGGTGCCAAGTGAGAGATTTCTTCTGTGCGTTGTTTAGCACTAAAAGATTCGTAGCGTGCGCGTTAACTAAAAGCCGAATTCTCCTGTCTCTCATTCCTCATTAGCAGACATTGGCGTGTACATTAAGCACTATCTGACAAGAAAGGGTTGCTACGTTATACTCGCTGGGCGTAACCTCGTTGGTTTCAATTCAATTCAATTCTTTATTTGAAAACTGTGAAACATACGAAAACATCACGACTGGTTGGACCCATAGCCGAAGGCTAGTTGGGGGTCCAAAAATTGAATAACTAAGGGTTCCAGTACAAAAAAGATATATCACACGCATACAGTTAGCTATCGTGCATTCTTAATTTGCACGAGCGAAACAAAGGAAGAGCGAAAGTGTCGGTAAGTGCACGATTGTTTTTAATAGTTCTAACTAACGAACATACAAGTAAACAAAGCAGATTGTTGCATTATTATGAAGGTTAAAATATGCATGGCTAATACCGAAAACAAAAAAAAACCAAATCACTTGGGTTACGATGGTATTTTAACCTTTTCACAAGTTCTCGGCACCACACATGCATACACACACACAAATGACATCATAATTGTTTTCATTGATAAACATTGTTCAGTGTAAGTAAAGTATTTGTTGAGCCCTGATGAAAAATTATTCGACTTTTTTATTTCTGCTAATAGTTTATTTCCAAATTTTTGGCCCTGAAAACTGCAGCAACGTTGTTCTTAGTTGGAGGAAGATTGAAATTTTCATATGTTTAATTTCTGGCTACACGAAAGGATGTGCAAAATAACGAAACATGAAATGCAGGTTGTTTTTGACATAATTTAAAACACACGTGGCAACGATTAATTCGTGTACCTTATCATAAGGCTAAATATTCATTTTCATAAACAAAGGAAGACTTGGCTCATTGTAGCTAGATTGGGTGATTATTCTCAGGGCTCGTGTTTAAGTTTGTGAACAGGTTCAAGAAACGTTTTACATGTCGTACCCCACGATTCATCGCACTATGGGATGTGGCTGTGAATGAGTGAAAAAATATAAAGTACGCAGAGTATTGGTATCAAGATGATTACGTGCTTGCGAAAGCGCGGGGTATTCCGAGGAGAGCTTTGTAAAAACTGCGTTTATTTGCTCTTGCCAAGGCAGATTTTTATCAATATCACACCAAAATATTTAAATGAGCTGGCTTCGCCAAGTTGAAATTCGTTTATTCGCAAATCTAGTGATATCGGAGGCATGACATTGTTGCGTGCTCGAAACACTACATATTTAGTTTTTTTTACGTTTATAGTAAGTTTGTTCTTCAAGAACCATTCACTTGTTTTTTCTAACTCTTTGTTTGCTCTAGTTTGCAAGTCTTGAATGTTGTCCGCTGTTATAACATTTGAAGTGACATCGGCGTACATATTAATTTCGCCAGTGTCTAAAATTTGTGAGAGGTCATTATTTTTAATAAAAAAAAGTGGCCCTAGGACGGATCCTTGAGGAACTCCAGTGCTCGAATACTTTGGTAATGACGTAATATCGTTAATTTTAGCCACCTGCACTCGCTCATGAAGGTAGCTAGTGAGAAGATTGAATGGGCTACCGCGATAACCATAATGCTTTAGTTTATGTTAAAGTATGTTGTGATCAACTATATCGAAGGCTTTTTTTTAGGTCCAAAAATATGACACACACAAGTATGTTACGTTGCAGAGATACATTAATTTTTTGAGTTAGCGTTAACACTGCTGATGAAGTAGAGTGATTTGGGCGGAAACCATTTTGCTGCGGGCACATAACCTGATATTTTTGAATGAATTTGTGGAACCGGCTCATCAGAATTTTTTCAATTATAATATTATAGGTACTGAGCAAGGATATTGGCCTGTAAATTGAAGGGTCACTGGGATCTACGCCTCTGTAGATAGGGGACAACCTCAGTAATCTTCAGCTGAGATGGATATCTGGAGCAGCTGACGTAGTGATTGAACAAGTGGCATAATACTGCTCCTAATACATTTATATTTTCTTTGACCATAAGAATAAGAATGCCGTCTAGTCCAGAAGCTTTTAAGGTAGCCATTTTAATAATTGCTGATATCATGTCTTCAGGCTCAATGTTATACATAACGAAGGTGTTGGGCAGGGGGCTCTGCGATATATAAATGTTGTACGAGTCATTAAAAGTTTTGGCCAGTGATGGACCAATACCTGTGAAATATGCGTTGAAAATTTCAACAATGTCCTCATCAATGGTTTCGGGAAGCACAGTTTGCTTACGTTGTTTACCTATGATTTCGTTTATAATTTCCACAGTTTTTTTGTGTTGCCAGCGGTCTGTCTAATCAGTTGAGTATATTACTTGCCTTTTGCGCAATCATAGCAACAGACTTATTCCGCTGAGCTTTAAAATTGTTGTAAGTAGTAGGGATTGTGTTTGTTATGGCCGCCATTCGTCGTGCCAGTATTCTTTGGCCTTCAGTGTTTGAAGTATCTGTTCAGTCATCCAAGGGCACATAGGTTTATCATGGCGGCTTTTCTTTACCTTGCGATTACTCTTTTCTATATCGTTTTGTAGGTATTTGATTAGGTTATCAGTTTTGATGTCTATGTCCTCATTGTGTATTTTATTGTATTTATTGCTACTAATTTCTTGGCGTAATATCTTGTAATCAATTTTGGTTACGATGTTCGTTTTTGTTTTCATGGTACCCGTAAGGGAATATAAAACAGCAAATATAGGTAGGTGATCAGAGGTTGGCTCTAAGTAAACGCCTCCGGTGACCCCCGTGTCCAGATTTGTCAGTGCGTGGTCGAATAAAGACGTCTATACCTCAGTGATGCGCGTTAGTGTCGTAATTAAGTTATGGTAGTTGTAAGACTGCAACGAATAGCGATAATCATTGTCTGTCACGTTGTATGTGTTTCATGTTCATGTCACCAACACTAATAACTGTAGTATTTTGGTGCCCCGATAAACGTAGAAAATTACTTCCAGTTCTTCAAGAAAGCCTGTGATACTACTGCTCGGAGGGTGATAAACTAAAAAAATAATGACGTCATACTCAAGAGAATAAAAAGGAATTCAATGTCATTGCAACTATATGTGGGCGTTTCAATTGTACGATAGGATATGTTATCGTTAAGGAACAAAGGAACGCCTCCTCCACGTGAACGTGAAACCCACGCATTTGATGCTGTTCTGTAACCTGGAAAACAGAAAGTTTCACCTTTTCGCAACCACGTGTCGGTTCTTGCAATGACATTGAACAAATGCTCATGCTGCGACAAGAATGCAGAAAGCAAACCCTCGTTTTTATTAATACTCCGGATGTTGCAATGAAAAACTGTTGTAGTCTTTGCTCTACAATGATTATCAACCTCTTTTATTGTATATGAGCCATTATGAAGGAATGTAATATAAGTTGTGGGAAAAAATACTTATACTATTAGCGATAAATCTTCACCCATTAGATGCACTACTCTCAAATTCTCGAATTTTCGTAGAAGTATTTTTCGTCAGATACCCACGCGAATTTTCATTCTTTTTCCCGCTTCTGTTCGATTGCTTTTCCAAGGCGACTTTTTCTTTCAGGGCATAAGTGTTCATTTACGTAGACGGGGTCACTAGTCTGGAAACCTAGCATGACAGTGCTCAGTCATTTTTTTAGCTTCCTTCAGTATTTTCTCCCGAACTGATCTGGATGTGAGCTGCACTACTATGTTTGGGGGTGTATTGCCCTTTGACGGGACACGGTGGACCTCGTCAATGTCACCGTCAGAAAGTTGGACGAACAAGCAAGATGCGACTTTTTCAACTGTTTTGAGGACATCCTCACTTTTGGTCTTAGGTATACCTCTTAATTCGAGGTTGTTACGCCTACTGTACTGGTTCTGTTCAATAAGCTGCTTTTTTGTTTCCTGCAGCTCTTTGTTTAGTCTTAGATTCTCTTTCTTGCATTCATGGCCCTGGTTTTTCACTTCACAGAGCTCAAGTCTAAGGCTCTTTATTTCAGTTCGGTATTTTTCAAAGCTTTCGTTCATATACCCGACAGATTGCCTGATGGGAGTGAGCTCAGCTTTCATTGAGTTATTAGAAAGGTTTAGTGAGCGTTGAGCCGCAGTGCCATGAATATAGCGAAGTAGTATATGCCATGAGCTCAAGGTGGTTAAAGGTGGGAAGTAGGTACGAAGCGTAAGCCGTAAGAAAGTAAAAGCCGAATTCTCCTGTTTCTCATTCCTCATTAGCAGCCATTGGTATGTACATTGAGGAACAGCTGACAAGAAAGGGTTGCTACGTTATACACGTCGGGCGTAACCTCGTTCGTTTTAGAAACATTTGGCGAGCGTTGGGCCACAGTGCCATGATTACAGTGAACTAGTATATACCATGAAGTATAGGTGGTTAAAGGCGGCAAGTAGACACGAAGCGCAAGCCTTAAGAAAATATGCTGTGCCACCTCTCGTTTAGTTCTTGAAATTTCCGCTGGATGGTGGTGCTTTATTATCGGGAACATATGATGAAAAGATGCGAGATGGTGGTACTTGGAGTGTTAAATAGATGGACGAACGGACACGCAGACAGACGCATGGACGGATGCAAGTATGGCTGCACGGACAGGTGGACACATGGACGGACGCAGGGACAGCTGCTTGGACAAACGCAGGAATAGACGTACAAATGAACGTGGGGATGCACGAACAGACGCATGCATCAACGGGTGGATGGATGCACGGACGGTCACACGTCCCCTGCATCGGTCACACGTACGCATGGACGGTCACACGTACGCATGGACGGACGGAAGCAAGAACGAGGGGATGGACGAATGCTCCGCCCAACTCTTCATCATTCACTCCGTGAATATGCTGCCATTTTTTTTATTCTCCAAGTCCATGTGCGCTCTTCTCAACCAGTTTTCTTGCGAGAAGCGTACCGCGCTCTCGTGGGCCGCGTAAGAGAGCGAAGGAGGAGGAGAAGGAGGTAAAAGAAGGTAAAGCCGGAAGGTTAAACAATCGAGCGTCCGGTGTGCTATCGTACACCCGGGAGAGAAGCAAAGCTAATAAGCGTCTCTTGCAGGCCGCATTACTGCATTTTCAGTTCTAACAAGATACTATACTGCACCAGTGCCATCGCACTCTACTGCACAAGGACCATGGTAGATTTTGTATCTCATTAGATATCCGGCACCAACAAACATGTTGCTCAATTGCTACATGCTGAAGCGGAGACCGGATTGTCAGTGTTTTGTCCCGGGCTGATGAAGCGGTAACCGCAAGCTTTGAAGGTGTCGTTTAGATCTTCCATGCCAACGCTCTGTTTAGGTTGTCCACGAAATAACTGTAATATTACGTCTCCTTGAACCAGGGAGCAAATGAGCGTCCCAAGTAACCACAGGTGTAGCTTTGCAGGAGTTAGCCACCAATCAGATCACCTCCTTCTAGTTAGTTCTAGCCCCTCGAAGTCTTTTTTGCCCTCCCTGTCTCTAAACCCCAGTGTTTTGAGAAACTCTTAGCCATCATCCTGAACCATAGGGTGAAGCCCTTTACAGAACATTATCAAATGTTCGGCACTTTCCTCTTCCTCTCCACACGCACTGCATACCGTGTCTGCCCCTTCGTATTTGGCCGGATATGTTTTGGTTCGCAATACTCCCGTCCTCGCCTCAAACAGTAGAGAACTGCCCCGAATATTATCATAGATCCTTTTCCTTGGCGATTTCCTGCTTAAATGTTCGATAGATCTCTAGTGCGGACTTCTTAGTCATGCCAATTCTCCTCATATCGGTCTCAGCTTCCTTCACCTTCTTCTTAACCGAAGATTCTTTTTGGTCTGGCCCCCTGCTGTTTTCTAAGTATTTACCAGTCATTCGTTTGGTTCGCTTCCTCCATTTCGTATCGACATTCTTTATGTACAAGTAGCTGAATACCTTCATAGTCCAACGCTCCTCTCCCCTTTCTCTCAATCGCTTCCCAAGTTTTATCTTGCTGCTAGCTTCCCTGCCCTCAAATGATGTCCATCCCATATCACCTTGTACTCCCTGAACTGGTGTATTCCCAAGAGCCCCTAAGGCAAGTCTGCCTAATCCACGTTGCTTAATTTTAATCTTGCTTGAACTTCTGATCTCATGCACAAGACCGCATCGCCGAACGTCAGGTAAGAAACCATGACTCCTTTTCATATTCCTCTCACAACATCATAATAGTGTAATTCCACAGTGCTCTGTTTTTCATTACCGCTGCATTTCTGTTACCTTTAGTCGTCACGTATATTTCGTGTTCCGTTAGGTAATCTACCCCATTGCTTATCTACACGCGCAGATATTTGTATTTTTCTGTTATCTCTAGCGTGACTTCCTGTATCCTAAGCCCACAACCTGATTTTTTCTTACTGAATCTGAAATATAACCTATCTCCCTAATTACCGCAGATGACCACCAATCTCTGCAAATCTTCCTTGTTGTCGGCCATTAGCACTATATCATCTGCGTACATCAATGCTGGTAGTGCCTGTTCAATGAGTTTTCCTTGTTGGACGAAAGAGAGGTTGAAGCCCAGTCCACTTCCCTCTAAATTGGCCTCTAGTACATCATGAATAATAAGTGTGACAGAGGACACCCCTGCCTAAGCCCCCGTTTCACCTCTGCATGCTTAGATACCTGTTTTCCCACTTTATATCTCTCTTGTTACCTATATAGATATCCTTTAAAGATTAGTGACTTCATTTTCCACGCCTTGTGTGTCCAGTATTCCCCACAATTTCTCTTGAAGCACGCTAATGTACGCTCCCTTGATATCCAAAAATGCTAGCCACAGGGTCCTGTGTTCCTTATCTGCTATTTTGATGCACTGAGTCAGCGAGAACAGATTGTATTCCAACCTCCTGCGTTTCCGAAACACATTCTGCAGTTCTACCAGCACCCCCTTATCATCTATCCATGCCTGCAGTCTTTTTTTTATAATCTGCATCACCAGCCTGTAGACCACTGATGTCACTGTTATTGTACGGTAGTTGTTTATGTCAGCTTTGTCCCCCTTTCTTTATAGATTATGCTCATCCTGCTAAGTTTCCATCCATCGGGGACTTCACCATCGAGTATCATTGTTCTCACTGCCTTTTTCAAAGCCTTCTTATACTTCGGACCTAGTGTCTTTATCAGCATAAATGAAATGCCATCTGGGCCAGTTTATATACTACTAGGAACCCTCTTCTCAGCCTTTTCCGACTCTCGTTGGGAAAACGGAGCCATTGCGACACCTAATTTATCCTCGTCTATTGTGGTGCATAAAGCACTTCTTTGTTGAAAATTTTCTGTCACCCTTGTTCTTATATATTCAATAGCTTCGTTCCCTTCTAGCCTAGCACCTTGAGCTGTAGTTATGAACCTCTGCTCTAGACTCGTGTCTTTTTTATGGAGTTTAGATGCTTACAAGGTTTCGCAGCCGCCTTTCTATCTCTTTGTGTACTTCTGCCAGCCACTGAGCTTCCTTTCTCCTAATCTTTTAATTGATCAGAAGGAATGCATCCCTTCTAGAGCTTAGAAAGATTTCCCATTTTCTTTTAACATCATCTGTCGGTTCACCCCGCTGCTTAGCTTTCCTGTTTTCCCTAGAGGCTTCCTGACCTTTGCTATGACTCTCTTATCTTCCTCATCCCACCAACTTTTGGGTTTGTGTCTTCTTTTCTTGAGTGTCTCGTCACGTGCCTTAGCAATCTCTAGCTCAACAGTCTAATTAGATTCGTGTATGTCCACACTGTTTATTATCCTCAATGAATACTTTCTCAATTTGTTTAGTAGCTATTTCAATTTACCTTTCTGAATAAAAATTTTTCTGTAGTTGCTCATCTCGCCTCCTTCCCACTTTCACTGCTCTTAGAAAACTTAGCTTGATACGTTTGTGACCACTACCTAGACTTCTGGAGCCACATTCATCTATGTGCATTCCCCTGAGCCTATCATACATCGTTAGTGACATCAGTGCGTAATCTATCGTCGACTGCAACTTCCTACCTCCCATGTTATTTGCCCTTCACACTTCTCGGTACTGTTGCAAATGATCAAATCATGCCTTTCACACATATTCATGATCATTTTGCCTGCCGGTTCAGTATACTCACATATATCTTCTATATGCGCATTCATATCTCCTAGTATAATTTTCTCGCACTCTCCTCAATGTACTTTTATATACACTATACCATTGTTTGGTGCCTTGAAAATATTCTTTATCGGGCCTAAGGCTCGTCAACGCTTGTTTTGCGTGTCGTGCGAGGAGAAACGGACTTTGAGAAAACGCGGTAACAACACACACGACGTTTACGACAGAACACGAAAACTAAACATGGGAAACACTGGGGCAGGAAGGGTACATACAATGCAACAGAGCGAACTAAGCTTCATTGAAAATGACCAGTTAGAGTTCAAGTAAGAGCGTTCAAAAACCTGAAGGCCAGATTGGCGGTACGACAGACGCCGATCAGGTGCAGGGCAGGAGACGTTGGAAAAGCGCTGTGGAATGCGCTCACTTGTCGATGGACGACGCTCTGGTGACGATGGCGCTCGATGGCGTGGGTGTAACTGTGGAGCAGTCAACCTGCATCGGAGACGCGATGCTCCATGCGTGTAAATGGCCAGCCCGTCTAGCGAACAGCTTGCGTCGAGACGCGATGCTCGGCGCAACCGTGACCATTAGCCAGGCCACGTACGTCGCTGTGCCGAACGTCTGACCACGGAGACGCCTCGCCGAGATCCGCGATGCCCTCGGCAAGGAAGAGAACAGCAGGCCAGGCCGCGCCCCGAGATGCAGTACTCGTGGCCGGCAATTCCACCCCAGCTGGTGGTTAGACGGCAGTAGCGTGGACGGCCGCGTTCCCTGGCCGGAACTTGGATCGCCTGCGTCCTACGCTTCGGCGCGCTGTCTTCCATCGGCCGCTGCTTCGGCTCATCCCCAGCCACAAAGCTTACCACCACGTAATGGTCACACGTGGCCCAATCGTGGTACGCCACCTCTATGGGCCACCACAGGTCATCAGCTGATTGGCTGACCTCACGCGCACAGTTGGCTCAAAATCACACGTGCCTTGCCCCGCACTTCCGTCGTTGTCAGCGTTTCTTCGCTCATCACACCTGGTTTTCCTCTCTTCCCTTGCTCCTGTCCCCAAGTACATGAAAACAATTAGTGTCATTTGACCTGCCACTTTCCCTTTTAGCCTTAAATGTTCCTTGCATTCCTGCTTGACCCTTTGCCAGTCTTTAGTTTTATGAATGAATGCCCCAATACCACCCCCTTTCTGCTGCCCTCTGTTCTATTACAATATTGCCACGCGTAGCCAGGATTGTTAGGAGGTTGTTCCATGTCCCTAAGATGTGTTTTTACAAAACCGTATACAATTGGCCTCTCCTCCCTTATCTGTTCTTCTATCTCTTTCCACTTCAGCCTGTTCCTGCCACCCTGCATGTTAATATACCTTATGTCCGAATTGGCTCTGTGCTCGTGGCTACGTCTATTTCTGCCCCTGAGTCGACCTGTCTTAGATACTGGTGCCACTTTGTAATCTTATCTCTCTATGTCACATGTCAAAGAGTCTTCATGGTTGTGTTCTTCCCTCGTTACAAGCTGTCTTGCACCCCTAATGGCCCGCGTTCCCCCCAAAAAAGCTACTGCGCGTCCGGCAAGTCGCCAACCCACTTCATGACCTGGCTATCCATCGAAGAGAATTCTGTATAGTTAATAACAACCCCTCCTATGCACTACTCTGTTTATTTTCGCCACCTCATAGCCTTTCTCTCGACTTATCCGCCATATCTTTTAGTTTGCGTTGACAACCGTTCTTTGCAGGTTGCTGTCACGCACCGGTACTTCTGGTATCGTGGATATCACCACCTGTACCTAGGGAGAAGGGGCGCGCAGGTCATCGACAACCTTTCGCCACTGTGGTTGCTAGTTCTGCTGTACCTTCATTTAAGACATCGTTTAAAACCGCCTGAAATTATATCGAGGTTTCGTCTATTAGCTGTAGTTTTGAGTTTTGCACTCGCTTGCCTCATGACTGCTTCCAGCTTGTGTCCTGGGAACGCCCCTGCTCCAACCCTCTTGTCACCTTTTACCCTCTCTTTGATTGCTTCTGTGCGTCAATTTAAATTCGAGTCCCCGACGATGATCACTTGTTGTGTTCTTTAAGCTGGAGCGTCCAGCACTTGGGGGTTACTTGCACCTGTGACGCCGGCTGCTTTGTCCTCTCCCAGCCCCACCACTACTTTGCTGAAGCTTGGTCTTGCGACAATTGAACCAGCCGAACCTGTTTTTTTTCCAAACTCGCTTGCTTTTTCTTCTCCCGCCGTTCTGGTTGCCGGTTCCCCCACTGTTCTCCATCCGTAGGCCGCTCCTCTGTCTGGTTGCCGGTTTGCTACTGTTCTCTCCGTAGCCCGCTCCTCTGTTCACCTCGGCAAGTGCTTCCTCGGCGTTCTTCAGTCTTTTCCCACTGCGCTCGTTTTTCTTACTCTGTCGCCAAC
>WOVY01008239.1:0-21708 GCA_013436015.1 Rhipicephalus annulatus
CAGGTTTTTTGCGAACGTGGCTGCAAACAGCTTGAGTTCGTGCACGAGTTGTCGTTTTTGGATGTTCTAAGATGGACTGTTTTCGATTGCTTTCAGTATCTTAGAAGGCAATGTAGTTTTGCCGACAAGCGTGATTGATGTATGCATGTGATGAAGGGGAAATGACGCTGCGGTAAAATGATGCAATTTTTCTGTGTACTTAATTAGAAGCCACCATTCGCGAAGTCAAAAATGCCATTTTCACATGCAATGAAGTACCAACCAAGTAGCATAGTGACTGCCAATCTAGGGCAGTAAATAAAACGCTGTCTGCAGGTCTTGCTTGAAAAGAAGAGGTTTAGACGCGCTGCAGCACGCGCCGTTAGTAATGCTCCGTTAGCTGTTTTCAATTGCTTGTTGGATTGAACAACCTTTACGTTGCGTATCTGGCACAGACCAAAAATGCCATTGCTTATAGGAAAAACGCTGCCACCAGTGTCTGACAGTGTGGGTATTTTTGTGCGCAAAGCATGTACCATGATGGAAGGTACTGACAAGAGCCTGCATGTTTGACGCGGCAAACGGAATAAAATCAATTTGCTAACCCTCAATATTTGTGGCCCTGGGCTTTGGGGTGGCCACTGTTTTTACCATGGCGGGCCATGGCCGTTTACCTAGTTGGAAACGCGCCGGCTCGAACGCGGGAGAGGACACTCATTCTGGTAGTGTCCACACTGACCCACATTGGTAGCATGAGCCAGCCTGATTCATGTCTTTCCAATACACTCTAGACGCCGGCAGCCAAAAAGCGGCACGAGGAACCTCTGGTGTTCAGTGGATTTCGTTGCCGGTTTGAGGGAGCGAACCGGTTTGTGGCAAGAAGATCGTCGGTTAGGGAAACTCGAGGAGTCCGGGACCCCTGCCACCGCGGAGAGTTTATGCTAGCAGCGCCGGGAGAGCTGAGGGCTCTGTCCGAGCCCACCACTAAACGTCATTGCCGGGGACAGAGCGATGGCACTGTCTCTGCGTTTGGCTCTCTCTAGGCACACGCTGCATTGAGGGCGATGTCGGCCAGTGAAGGAGGTGCATAGTGCTGCTCCCGAAAGAGCGTTTCCGAAATCAGCTGAGCAAAATCTCCAAGTTCATCAAGTGAGAAAAACAAAAACCAGAAAGGTATAGCTGAAAGCGGAGATGGCAGCGTCGCATAACGTGTGAGAACTTAACGGTCTCGGATGCATTTGGATCATCCCGACGAAAAAACATTCTGCATGGCCTGAATAAATCTCACAGATCCTCATCAGGATGTTGCGTTCGGGTGTGCAGCTCTCGCCGAATATGGTAGTCGTAGTCTGCCGGCAGGAACTCCGCCCGGAAGGCTTCAAAAAAACTGGTCCAATGGCTCGAATGGAGGCTGGAGACGTCACCATCGTTCCATGCACCTGTCAGAGCAAGGGATAGAACCATCTGGAACAAATGGATCTCCGAGATGCCTTGAACAGCCCTGTAAGCGGGAGGGTCCGCAAGAAAATCAGTAACCGATGTCCCTGTGGCGTGCCAGCAAACGTTGGAACGTCAATTTTCGGCAGGGCGGTAGGCTGCCTGTGCCCGAGGGGATAGTTTACGAACCAAGCCGTGAAGGTCTCAGGACCGAAAGGAAACCACGGGTGGATCGCGAGACGATGGAGCAGACTCGCTATGTGACGACTGCTGCTGACCACTGGTTTCTGCGTGTCATATGCACCTGCCTCGTCGTCGAACTCCAGGCACATCCGCGTCCGTCATCGAATCCGCTCGGCGAGTCAAGCGCAAAACGAGGCAGCAAACAAGACCTTGAAACACACCACAAGCATTAACGAGATAAACGAAGAAGACTTGCGATGAAAACACCTTACCTGCTACAAGAAAACTCAGCATCGCTCTCCGAGAACTATCAGCCAGCACCACGTTACTGGCGCCAAAGGTAGACTCAGGGCTAAGGGTCAGCTGAAGCTGTCGCAAAGCAGACAGAGGCAGGTGTAAGCAACATGAACTTTAGGACCGCTGGCTCAAGCTCGACTGCAGAAGTGGTCGTTACCCGTGCGCGCGTCAGCTCGTGCGCTCGAGCCCCCCAAACCCAGGGTGACGACCACACTATCTAGTCGCCTACGACTTTTAGTTCTCCTGGCCGTTTGGATAATGGGGTCTATACCAAAATTCGTATTGCATAACATGACTGTATGACTAGCATACGTGAGTCGTCATAACATAGAAATATTGATATTAATGTCATAAATGTAACTATTTGCATGTAATGGTCTTGCTGCGCGAACCTGTGGTGGTCTCGTTTACATGGTATGACATGACTGTAAGGTGAACATAAGTAACAGGCTCTAACATGGAGATCATACCATGCCTGTCATGTAACAGCATGACTGCATGCCACACTCACGATGCGGTCATGGTTGTTTCGATCGCTAGCTTCACATACACCAAATTCAGTATTACGTTAGGTGAATAAATGGTGAAGTTTATACGACAGGTGCTAACATGGCAATCATGTCATGTGTGTGACGTAGGAACATAACTAAATCCATGTCTATGATACGCTCGCGGTTGTTTCGCCTGTTTCACAAGTACAAAATTTGATATTACGTGACGCGAATGGATGATGAAGGTATATGGCTGGTACGAGCATGATTATAATGACACGCGTATCATGCAGAAAATTGGCTACATACTTCGCCCATCATGCGTTTGAGGCCATTTCGCTTGCTTGACATATACCGAATTTAGTATCATATGATGCGAACGAACGACGAAGGCAAATGACACTTCCAAACACGATATTATGACACGTTTGTCATGTGAGGACATGACTACATACCATGCTCATGATACGCTCACGGCAGTTTTGCTAGGTTCACATTTATCAAATATGTTATTACGGGACGCCAACGAACGACGAAGACAAACGACACGTTCAAACATGATAATTATGATATGCGTGTCACGTAAGATGACTACATATCACGCTCATGTTGCGCTTGCGGCCGTTTAGCTAGCTTCACATATGCCAAATTTTGGATCACGTGACTTCATTAGACGACAAAGATAAATAACACGTGATAACATGATAATCATGAAATGCGTGTCACGTAAGACATCACTACATTTAGCGCTTCAAGCGCTCTCACGGCCGTTCTCTAGCTACACCTACACAAAATTTGTTTTTATGTGAGGAGAATACACTACGAGCACAAATGCCGGATGGTAACATGATAATCTTGAAACATGATAATCATGAAATATGATTATCATAAACATATTAGGCATGTTTGACACAATTTACTCCAGCCTCGTAACGTTTTGCTGATTTTATCTTGATTTATTGTGATTTTTTCTTCCATATTCGTGTTTCGTAAATCATTTCCTACATTATGGGATGTTTACCAGTTTATTTAGGGCATTGAAGAGTTTTACTGACATGCTGATTTCATGAGATTCTTTAATGAATAATCAGCCATTAAACATTCCGTCGTGCCACTTTCAGAGCCATCTTTAGGGAGTCGAAGGTAGCTGTACAACATGCGTAATGTCTGCCTCGAAAGCATTACAAAACATCTTGCATCCGAACTTAGATGTTTCTTCCTGATATGACAATATCGAAATACGTAAATAAAAGGCAGTGATGACATAGAGGTTAGAAAATCAGCCTCGCATGCAAGAGGTCCGTGGTTCAAATCCAGGTGCCGTGCAGTTTGCAACCCGAAATAAAAAAAGTCCGCGTGGTGATGCAACTGAATTAAGAGGACTGGGGTGCGGCCTCATCGGTGATCGCAACCGGTAACGCACTCCCTCACCAGAGAAAGATAGGCCGCACTGGTGCAGTATCCGGACACTACCTCCCACTTGCATACGTCAATTCAATCACGGCCCTCCGTCCCTAAGCAGCTGCGAAGCAACTAACCATGGCGGCGGTAAGATCTGCAATGCAGCAGAGGGTGCTAAGAATCTCTGGATCCGGCCAGGCCGCCATTGGAACCTGAAATCGGCAAATTTTAACGCTAGAACCTTATCTGCTGAAGCAAGTCTAGCTGTACTATTCGAGGAGCTAGAGGGAAATAAATGAGATGTATTAGGGCTCAGGGAGGTTAGGAGGTTAGATGACGCATATATAGTGCTACAGAATGGGCACGGTCTTTGCTATCGGGGCTTGGCTAGCAGAAGGGAACTAAAAGTGGTGTTTCTTATCCACAAAAACATAGCTGAAAACATAGTGGAATACTATAGGTTTAATAAAATAGTGGTATATATCGTAATTATTCTCAATGAGAGATACAATATAAAAGTGGTAAAGGCTTATGCGCCCACAATCAGCCATGATGACGTGTCAATAGAAAGATTCTATGAAGACGTGGAATCAGCATTAAGTAAAGTAAGAACACAGTATACTATACTGATGGGAGACTTCAATGCAAAAGTAGGAAAGAAACAGGCTGGAGGCCAGGCAGTAGGAGATTATGGCATCGATGCTAGAAATTCCAGAGGTGAGCTACTAGTACAATTCACAGAACGCAATAATTCACGGATTTTTGATACCTTCAACTGAAAGCAAGGGAACTGTATGTGGACATGCAGGAGCGCTAATGGCGAAAATTAGAACAAAATAGACTTTATACTGAGTGCACACCCTGGCGTCGTGCATGTTGTGGAATTGTTTGGCAAGGTACGATGCATTGACCATAGAATGATATAGTCCAAAATTTGCCTAGACTTTTGGTGTTCGTCTTCACAGGCTTGTCCACTTTGCAGCCTATATTTATACTTTCTCCATTGCCTACTCAAACTACTTACATCAGCTCAGGAGCAACAATGACTGGGGCTCTCAAGTACTTTATTTATTAAAATATCATATTGCAAGAAAGCTACTGATATTTGGCACTAAAAATGAAAGGACAGTTCACCCAAAAACAGATTTTAACTTATTAGCTGAAAAATTAGCAAGGGAAGCCTCATAATTACGAATAAAGGAACGCTCTACTACCGCGTACCAATCTTTCTACGAATGTGCGTGGTAGAGTGTCTTGTGGGAAAATGTTATTAGGATGGCTAGTCATGGCAATATGTTGTGAAAGTAAGCAAGTTGCAAGGCAATAGCAGCATTTTACTTTATTATAGTGTATACCATACCACCGATTCTGTACGTGTGCGATTGGTTCCTATTTGCAAAGCATAAGTTAGTGATTTCTGCTGTACGATACTTCTTTGCAACAAGTATAGATGTATGACAATGTGATATAGTACATACAAGACGGAAACCTTTGCGATGGTTTTGCTGCGAAGAGTGTGATAAGTGATATTAAAATTAAGAAATGAGCCTTGATCCCCTTCTTGGCTTGAAGTGCAATTATTATTTATATTAGTGCCTTGCGAAGTACCTGTAAGCGATGATACTTGCAGGTTCTCAGGTGAACATCCTTGAGTGCAAAGAATCTGAGTGCTCCAACTCCAAATGATTTTGACCCGATAAGTTCGAGAACAATTGTTGGGGTTTCAGTGATGACACCTCATCATTTCAGTGATGATGTTCATCAGGCTACGGCCCTAACCTAATGAACAAAGTCCCATTCAGGAGCTGCCGCAAGCAAGCAAGCTCACTCGAATGCTCTGCGTTGTTTCTAGAACACTGACTCGTCCCTGCAAATTCTTTTGTCCAAGACTCAGAGTTTCGAGTGCACAACGCATTCTGACAGCGTTGACAGTGTATGCTTGTCTGGCAGCGTTGACAGTGTACAAATGCCAATCACGCATGTCAATTTTACTCTATTCATTAATCAAGATTTTCATAGTTCAGTGTTCGACAATTGAATCTGAAACACGCCAGTGTTGCTGTTCATAATTCTTCCTTTGTAAATTGCCGTAGGAAAATTACCTATTACCTTTCAACCGAGAGGTGCATTGTTACATTAAATTTTACTGGAAGTATGGCGTACTTGGCTATATGTAACGATCTCCACTTGTCGAACTCACTCTGCACTGGAGAAAACTTCAAGAGAGAATTTACATCAAGAAGACTTTCAATTTCAACTGCAGTGAGTTCTGAATAATTCTTTTTTTATTTTTTCGCAATGTTGATGTTATGGATAGGAGGACACGCGGCACGCGCCGAGTGCCGGAGTGCGGCTCACGTTTGCCAAACCCTGATGGCACACAGAGGCGCCTTGTTGACGTAAGAGATCTTTCGGAAAATGGTCTTGGCACAAGACCCAAGTCGTATTGGGAAATCACGGAGAATGACCTGTCCCTGTGCGTTAAGGCTCCAAGCTGCGACGACGTTGAAAATGCGTGTCGCCACGGTGGCGAGAGTGGCATAACCACTTGGTTTCTTGTTGTAGGCCCGTGTGCTCAGATTTGGGTGCACGTTAAAGAACCCCAGGTGGTCAAAATTTCCGGAGCCCTCCACTACGGCGTCTCTCATAATCATATAGTGGTTTTGGGACGTTAAACCCCACATATCAATCAATCAATCACTTGGTTCTGCAGGTTTAGTTGTGAAGAGGCCCTGGCAGTGACCGTCAACTTTGTAGGTGCCGAGTGAGGCTGCCCGGACTCGCCCCAACTTTTTCTAGGACTTCCTGGTGAACATTAGGCTTTTCCCGCCCCCTCTGCGTACAAATCTTTGAAATATACTTTATGCATTGTCTTGACAGGCTTGCCAATTATGTCACAAAAGTATGCCGGGAGCGCTTGTGAAGGAACGAGATTTGAGAGGAACGAGAGAGGGGCATGACAAGGCAAACACACTTTAACACGCAAAACATAAAAGGCCCAAAACTGAAAAGTGTGAACAAACACTCGCGAGTACACAAAATAACAGCGGTAACAGCCTGTACACACTTGAATCAAAACGGATTGTAGCTCGGTAAGAATCCATTGCTAGCCCGGCCTCTAGTATTAAGCCATATTATTACAGCTCGTACAGTTGCGCCTCGTTGCCCCCTGCTGTGTCACCGTTTCGTCCAGTGCTCCGTCGTTAACAGGCTGCTCCACTTTTTACGGTCGTCGTCAGGGGATCGCACCGCATGAACTGCTCTTCCTCCTCGCCGGTGGTCCTGGTCCTGGTCTTGATCTCCGACGTCACTAGGCCTAGTTCGTCGTAGACTCCCCTGCTGACGGGTCTACTCTGCTAACTGGTTGTAGGCTGCCCCATCCAAGCGCGATGTAAAGAAGCTGCAAGTCCAGCGGCACTGCTGCGCAAGGTTTCGGCATAGGCGGGAATCTTCACTCGGGACTTTCAAGGTCGACGACCATTTCCCGTGCCACTTCACGCTGACATCCTTCAGAACCGAGTGGTTACGTCGCTCAAGTCACCATAGTGACGTTTGTTTTCTAGCCTTTGCAGATTGGAGCACCAACGCACATTGACAACTTACTCTCCGGAATTCCCCATTAGGACACGGATCCTGTGCCGTGAGCCTTTTCTGACCAATCTCGTTCGTCAACGCTGTGCGTCTGTGTACCACCAGGCTTTCATGTACGTGAGCCGTATTCCAGCGTCCTGCACGTTCCTTGTGCCTTCTTACTCATAAAATTAGCTATAGCAAAATGTTGAGGCTACAAAGCAACACAAACTATTTGAAAGAGTAGTATATAGACACTGCGCCACATATGCGCGTGGAATCTTTATACTGAAGGGGCGAATAGGGCAGGTGGCGAAACGTCTCTACCAGAGTGTTGTTACAGACAACATACCAGATCACATCGAGCTATGTGCGTGCTGCGATATTTAGATAGCATAAGGCACCATATATCCCAAGCCTGGAAAAGTAACTTCCAGAACTGCCGAACTGAAAGGTTCACCAATAAAACACAAAATTTCCTGACTCGGGCCCTACTGTATGTTTCCAAGTTTTCATTTCCTAGAAATATGTGTTGTTTTCTTTTAAAACGTCTAGAAGATATTCCTCTACTGGTCCAGAACGTTATCAATGCGTGTATTGCTGACCATAGAAGGCACAAATTCCGGTACGTAGTATAGTGATGGAAACAAACACGGACAGTGGAAAGCATGGGTTTCGTTTGAGTGTAAGGTCGACCTATTCAAAAACTTTTGTTGTGATTGGTGGTTTTCCTGTTGAGTGCACTTATGCACTGGTGGTGGAATTTGGCGTTTCTCCTTTTGTTGTTGTTGCCTATCGAATTCTGTGCTAAATGCAAAGACCACGCCCACATGATTCCCGCGTCGTTATAGAATCTTTACATTGAGTAATACCTTCTAACACTCGAGGATAGTGCAGTGGTGCCCCTACAACTTTATGCAAGTGGTAGCGGCATAAAACAAGTGGTTTCTCGCAGTTTATTCTTCCAGAGCGGCTACAGGTCACGTTAACTTGGCACAACTTTTATACGGATTAGCAGCTCATGGCCTTAAGTAGGATCTCCGGGATAAAATATACCAAGAATGCAAATGGGGATGTCCAGAACCAAAATGGCGTGTGGCCGTGATAGTATGCCGCCGGGACCCAAGGAATCTAGATACTCCAGTGGGGGACAGCCGGTTTTTAGTCTATACTTCATGCTATATGTTGGACACGTGGTTAAAATACTTATAAAGATGGAGTATTTTGGGGGTCTGCCTGTCATAGGTTCTGGTACTCGTTGGAAGTCGCTTCTCGTATGTTCCATGTAGACTTTGTACATGTAGATGCAGAACCTAAACTTGTAGCTTACAGCAACTCTGGAGAAGCGGCGAGAACATGGGTAGTTTAATAAAAAGGTCAGTTCGTTTTTTGACGGAGGGCATGTATTAGGAGAAGGCATTAGAAGCTGTGCGAAAGATTTTCCGGACCATGTCAATTAACCCAATGGAAAGAATAAAAACAAGCTGTTGCCCATGGCACTAGATAAGAACTTACACAAACTTGGGCAGTCTGTAAAAAAGGTGGATAAACTGTAGCTTGAAATATTTAACCTTGTAAAAACGAACAAGTCAGAAATGTCTGTACGTACAATCCAAAGTCTTCGTTCGTATATGACCGGGATTTAAGGACGTATACGCCTGGACAGATGGAGCAGTGCATCTCAACACTGCCGTTTATTCCATCAACCCAAAAACAAAAGCTTCTAGTGCTACATACCATTCCTTGTACTTCTCTTCTTCTAGCGCGCGTTCTGTTCATTGTTTTCGTGCACCCATTTAGATCAGAACAATTTTTCTGGGCAGGTGCGAAAACCTCAGACAAGCAGGCTTCCCACGGGGTGCGTTGTTGTAGGCCATCAAGAAGTTGATTAGGAAAATTTCAAAAAAGTTCATTGTGGTGGTTCTAACATGGAGAAGGCGAACGTAAGAAATTTGCGTTCATGATTTACGCACCGTCTAAAAAATGTTACGTCGAGTTGCGACATGCAAGTAGTACTTTCTGCCAGGAAAAATTGTCCACTTCAAGCGCCAAGTAGACATACGCGTCGCGAATCAGTGAAATGTCAAGCGAGATGATTGCAATGGTCGTCATGTTTATAACTATGTGCCTTGTACCACCGGTGTTGCTTACTCCGTACCGCTGTCTTGCAATTGTGTATACGGGAGCCAAATAGGTGGCTCTCCATTTAATACACTTCGAGAACGATTTAATTCTCTGGAAGTCCACTTCGGCCTTCACCTCATACCCAGTCCAAAACATGTGGCTGCGCTCCGCTCCTTAATGATACTTCAATATTCTGCCGATATAGAAACCAATGAGTGCAGAAGCTCATTGATGCTATGCACATTCACAAGTAATCTGAGTTTTGCGTCTGTGTTACATCTGTCACATTTGTCTCCCTTTTCCACCTGTGGCTTTTACAGCAAAAGCTGTTAAGAGATCACTTTTCGGGTCACGTGCGGTTGGTCTTTGTCCGCTGCCGCTGCCGCCACGATCGCCAGTGCCCTTAACCACATCGCGCGGAATTAGAAAGGAAAATAACCTCGCAGGCAGCCATGACCTAGCACCATTGGCAAAGTAGGGCTTGAGCCTGGGTCCGCTTGGTGCCAGCCTAATATTCTACCACTAAGGTACACCAGCGCTTGTAACTTGTTGTCAAACTTGCCTAAGGCAGGCTTGATGTCAGGAAAGCAATCACGTTAACGACTTATAAAGCGGTCTAAAACAGCGAAACAACAACCATTCGTCACACAATGTGATTAGCATAACGAGTGGGCTGTCCAATGCAACAACCCTTTACGAAAGCTGTTTCTTGTTTCTTCATTAACTGTTGCACATACCCACTACAGTCATTATTCTCGTCATCGTCAACCACTGCATGGACAATCGGCACAAAATTCCTTGCAGGTGTTTAGAGGATACGATGCTTCTCTGAAGAATGACGAAATATAGCATAGCGAATGCCGCATACTAGCCAAAATTTATTATCAATGCTCTATAGGGTACCAAGCAAGTGTTCTTGCAGGAGTTACGCTATGAGTGTTTTTGGAAGGCTCTCAAAGGCCACTTTTCTAGCTTTCTATGTGACTGTGCTGCGCCTTTCATGCAGGCCTGGCGTTTTTTTATCGTGTCTTTTAAATTGCTTCTTCCTTGGCAATACGTTTCAGTCGTTAATCTGTGCTTGTCGACGCTTTTTTCTAATTTGTCTTTCCTTATCTTTCTACACAGTCACATTATAGATACTTACAAACTCGCCTAACTGCCATTCTTTCGGTCATGCTTCCGCATGTAGGCATGAAGCATGGACAATGAACTAGAAATGTTTAGGGCAACGACAACTTTATTCTGAACGTATGCACTGTACTTGTGGTAAAAAATACTGCATGTTTTAAAAAGTATTTGGGTTGTAGGTAACAACTGCATTATTTAAACAATGAATATTTGAATATTGCTCGAAAAATACAAGTTGCGGAAAAGTAAGGACTCACAAATGCGCACGCAGAAGTTTCTTGAGCGTTAACAGTTATTTCAGTAGCCGCTACACGAGAAGTTCGAGAAAAATATTAGGAAAAATAGCAATCTGATGTACTAGTGACTAAATTATCGTTGATAAATGGACAAGTATTCGATGAAAATTAAATAATTATCTACCTTGAACTACCAGAAAGTGCGTGGACTATTTGTTTCTTAAAGCATGGAGACGGCTTTGAATGGCAGAAATATTGAAAACTTCAATGCTATCGACCCAGTGTTTCTTGCGTAGTGGTGAAGGGTAATGGAGAATGGAGGCTTGGCTGGCGCAAAACAATGTGACAAATAAACCAACTAACACACGCTAGTGATGGAAACTTCTCTAAGGGCAACAATTAAACTAACATACATCGCCCAGCACAAGAAAGCCCACCACATCCGCATTCACAACATAACAAATTTAAAAAACACAACAAATGTCTGAGATAAAAAATAAAGAACTTGAAGAGTACCCGCCTCTGAACAAAACAAACGGCATGCTCACTACGATCCTAATGCAAAAATCCAGTTAAAAGTATGCGATTGTGAAAAAACGCGACGCTCAAATTTAGAAGACTGGTCAAGAGTGAGCACAATGAGGTCCAAAGAAGCGCAAGGTATTCTTTTGCTTAAATATTGCTTTACAATTTTGTCATTCTGGTACAGCACCTGAGTCTCTTTATTTTCTATGGCTATCGACTGAATACTCGAAGGCGTGCGCCCCGCTCTATGGAGGAACCACAAAATGGGGAAAGTCACCCTCAAAGACTAAAATGATACTGCTGGACCGAAAGAGACCAAAACGCATTCGCATCTTATCATGTCCAGTCGTATCCGGCCGCGAACACGCTGCCCCTCGCCTTCGCTTTCAAAAACATCAAAAGCACACAACCGCTGCTCAAACGTCATGTGTAGAGAAGCCGCCAAGCGAGAAGTGTTTTATGAACAGCCAACATCATGCCACTCCACTTCTGCGTGCAAATGACGTAAACATCCTGAGCAAAATATGACCTCGCGCAGTTTTTCTAGCCACTGAAACGCCTAGAACTTATGTTTAAAAGTGGATATGCTTAGTGGCGTAAACATTTGAGAGTGTAACCTAAGTGGTCGCAGACTAGGAGCTTCTGCGAGCGATACGTCAGTCTTGGACAGCGCATCACTCTAGCACACACACACAAAAGTTACGATCCTGTAATACAAACTCTCGAGCAGCAAATAGAAAAATACACGGTGAAATTGATGGTTTAGGAAAATAATATCTTGTTGAGAAGATTTATGAAGCAAAACAAAAATAAACGGCGCTGGCCAAAAGGTAAAAGGTTCAAAACATATAAAACGGCGTTTCGGCTAGATAACTTCATTTACAGTTTCGGCAGTACTGCACAGAGCGGTCAACAAGGCTACGTTAGGGTAATCGAAACGTCACTGCTGATGTTTTAATTTACTTTTTCATTTCTGTCGAGCTATTTTATTTCGTTTATGTTTCAAAATTAGGTGTTGTGGTAGAAGCCACATAAAATGTTGAGATTGTTCGCTGCGAACGCCGTTAGAATAATTTTTCCGGCGTGCGTACAAAACCTGCGGTGCTGGGAAATGCGCATTTACAAGCAAGCTTGAATTTTGTCATCTGCAACAGCAGCGTGTCCTCAGCTTAGCAGCCGGAGGCCGAGAGGGCTGTGCTGGGAGCCCCACTTGTTACTATGTACGTGCGGATGCTCTCATCTATCACGTGTACTTTAGCTAATTGGAAGAACTCGTCCGTGTGCACGTGCTCGCTTATCTAAAGCTGGGGACATTTCGTACGTCATGTGCTTCCACCAGAATATTAATTGAAGATACATAGCTTATAAAGCTCGCTTTGCACGCTTTGCAAAAAACAGCGCACTGTTTGAACAAAGAAAATTAATATCTGTGACACTTGTTAGTTTGCGCTCATGCTGTGTATACCTCTGCGTACGTTTCATGCGTCTTTTGCCCTTAAGCAACGTTAATTGTCGAGCTCTGAACTTTTGAGGTCGCTCTAGGCCTGTGTGTGTTCTTTTTGTGTGTTGTTTGTCTTGAGCAGCGTGCTGCACATTTCTATCTTCATGTGCTTGTCATTGTTTGCGTGGCATTTCAATGTGTTTATATATAGTTCATTTGATGTTCCGGTGATACTGTGGCTTTTTTTTCTTCTAAGCACGTGCCTAAGTTGCAATGCAGCTAGCTGGATTGATATTTCAGGCATATATCTGTTTTAAATTACGATGAAGCTGTACTTCTTATTGAATATAACGTGGTCGTGCATACTTAGCACGCACTCGTAGTTTCCAGCAGAGCTATATTTATTCTTTTCGTTCATTCACATTTGTTCATTTTTTCATAATCTGTTGAAGACAATTGATGATTGTCTAAAGAGACGCATCAAAAGTCCCGAAATCTGTTTGACTTGGCTACTTGGAACACTATACTTGCGTAAGACAGCTGCAATCTGCCATCTTTGGCTACTAAGCCAAAGTGTTTTTGTATTTATTTTAGCAATGCTATTAAAGAATGTGGCAAACCCGACCTTACACCATAATATTCTTTGTTTATGTTCAAGAGGGCTTACCAGTGCGAGCGCCCTTAGAGAATACATATGTACTTTTTGAAGTTCTAGCTCATCTAATTTTTTTTTCAGATTTACACGTGATTTTCGGCACTGTATACCTTTTTAGTGTATGGAGGAAATGTTCCGGACAGGTTTTCTACTGAGGCTTTTATGCATTTACCAACCAGAGGCAAATATCCGGAAAATATCCGGAAAATATCCGGAAAACTTTTCTTGTCTCCTAAAGACGATAACTCAACTATTGAAGTTACTTCAACAACTTTTCCTTCCTCTTCCTTTGCTAATTGTCAAGGTATAAATTTTTACCAGATCAGTCCAGTGGTTCGCATTTTACAGGCTCGAAAGTGTTGTGTGTGCTTTTTGTGTATTTAAAAAATTGCGCCAAATTGAAGAGCCGTTACGTGGCTTTAACTGATGCCACGTATGCTTAGCGACATTACACTTACCACCAAACCACTCATGTGGTTGTATTCGTTTGCCACGGAAAAAAGAAATAGACACGCTGACTGCGTTTTGAAACAGCGTTTTTTTGTGGGAAGGCAGAGGCGGAGGCGAGTTGTAATGGCTTATTTCTTCTCGTTTTTGTACTTTCATGCCGTGTATTGAGCGTTTGCCACGCGACAATTAAGAGGAATGCTGTGTGTGTGCCACAAACACAAAGTAGCGTTTGGATGAACACTTTCTCAAAGCAAGGTCACTCTAGCAGGTGGTACAGAAATGCTCGGTGTTGTTCAGAGATGACGCAGATTGAATGACAAGCGTGGCATCTTGACATTTTGACTGTTTAGAAACTTCATAAAGAAAGGCGAAGGATCGGTGCCGAAAGGAAAGAGCAGCAGCGTCGAGGTCAGTCGAAGTGTCGAAATGCTCAGCCTTTGAGTACAACTCTGGCTGTATATATATATATATATATATATATATATATATATATATATATATATATATACAAGAGAAACAAGTGTATACTTAAGAGCTCGTTTTTCGTGTTTACTCAATATTAATGAAATCTAACGGACAATAATGCCAAGGAAGGTATAGGGGAAGGTCTTAGGCCAATTGTAATGTAAATGAGAAGCAAGAAAGTGCGTGAAAAGATAACTTGCCGTTGGCAGGATACGAAACCTGCGACCTTCAAATAACGCATTCGATGCTCTACCACTGAGCTACCACCACAGCTATCCCCCCAGCCACTTTATTGGGTATCTATGTCAATTTAAACGTGGGAGTGTCAGTCAGCGCCACTAGTAGCCGTGGCGGCCAGTGTGGCACACTCTTTATGAGCCTGTTTGGCGTCACGTAGAACGTGAACTTATTACTAACTGGCAGCTGACCAAATAGTCCCTCATATACAACCTAAAGGCCCCAAGCCTGCCAGTACAAGACTCTCGTTAATGAATAGGGGAAACAAGGCTCGTTTTTCGTGTTTACACAATATTAATGAGATCTAACGGACAATAATGACAAGGAAGGTATAGGGGAAGTTATTAGGCCAATTGTAATGTAAATGCGAAGAAAAAAAAGTGGGTGAAAAGATAACTTGCCGTGGGCAGGATATATATATATATATATATATATATATATATATATATATATATATATATATATATATATATATATTGCAAACAAAGGGAAAGGGGTCCCAGATAACCGCAGCCAGCATTTTGACAACAAAAAATTGAAATAAGGTACACTACTTTCCCGAGCCCATGATAACCCAAGATGTTTCAGGGCGCGAACAAAGTATACAAAACATTGTAGACAGAAAGAGCGCTGACTTCCACTAACTTTATTTCACAGAGTGGCAAGAATATATACTGCTAAAAAAGGATGACAACAGAGCATGAAGGTAAAATGCAAGCCTAGTCTACACAGCACAAAAAAAATACGTATGACGGGTCCTTTATTGCCTCAAAGCCCAGCCAGGTGATGAAGGCAATAAAGGACTCGTCACACGTGTTTTGTTACTGATGTGTAGATTAGGCTTGCATTTCACCTTCATGCTCTGTTATCATCCTTTTTTAGCAGTATATAATCTTGCCACTCTGTGAAATAAAGTTAGTTGGAAGTCAGCGCTGTTTCTGTCTATTCTGTCCTTTTTCCTTTGTTCGCGCGCTGAAACATCTTGCAAATATGACTACGCACGAACTAGCTCAAGCTTCCACTCTCGTGATAACCCAAATTATGCCCACTGAGTGGTAGAGCATTTTAAGAAAGCACCGACTCCATTGTTTTCTGTACAATATACGTGGCATGCTGTCATTTTTTTTCGCGTTGTAAAGGACGCTTGAAAAAGCTGAAAAGCCTTGTGACGGACCACGAGCGTGCTTTTGTTGGCTTTTTCGCAACGCGGAAAAAAATAACAGCATAACACGTATCGCGCAGGAAACAATCAGTGAGTGGTTTACGAGAGCGCTCTACAGCTAAGAGGTCATATTTTGGGGTTTCAGAAATAATTAAAATTTTTGGTTGTTACCTATTCAGGCTAGAGGGAGATAAATAATAACCAGAGTATCCATAGTCTAGTAGAACAGTATAAGTTGGGTTCAATTTGCTTCTGAAGTGCCTTTTTTTCAACAATTTGGCTCAAGCTCCGGGACAGCCTATATATATATATATATATATATATATATATATATATATATATATATATATATATATATGTGTGTGTAAATCACAAAAATTTTTTAAATGCTCAAAAATTAAAACGCCGATATGTCAAAACGCCCAAAAATACGAGCACCTTGATATACAACAGTATAGTGTATAGCCGTGATGAGCAACCGCTGACCTGCGCGTTTTCGCGCGCTCACTTTTGCCCTATTCTCTAATAGCCATTGATTCTCTTCACATATGGCTCAAGCCTTCGAAAACAAGAAAAATATATCACCTTGTGCATTCAATTTTACACAGACGAATTGTGTGCGATGCCTCGCAGAAAACTTGGAACGTCCACAATGTTCCAATTGGCCAGCACAGGTGCCAAGAACTTTTGGACAGCTGATGTTCGTCACTTCTGCGAAAATTCATCGCCAAGAAACGTGGCTATCAGAAAAGAGGGTCACGAACCTCTATGTTGCCAATATACTTTATCTTCCATCACAGCTAGGCGATGTCCTCTTCTTGTTTCGGTGTTTTAACGCTTCAGTTGTTTCATTTTCGGTGTTTTGATGGAGATGCTAGCAGATGACTGTGTCCTGTTCTTTGAGAAGTACTTTTGAATAACGAAATGTTTGTGGCGGAAGTGAGAACGAGGAAGAAAAACGAAAGAAAACAGGACAGCGGATTAGACTGGCTACATTTATCTAAGAAACAGGATTGATCTCTTTCGCACAAAATATCCCTTTCATGCATACGGGCGTCATATGAGGACACATATTTATCTTACTACAGACATCATCTAGTTAGTTGTATCGAGCTATTAGCCACAGAGTGTCCTCAATTGAAGACGCGTCCGAGTTCCTAACTTGCTTTACAGATGGCGCTAGTGGTCTGTGTTTTTTAAATTGCTTGGTTCTGAGGGGCAGTGGGCTTGCTTGAGGTCGCGCATTGTTCCCAAAAAACAAACAAAAAACATTTGCTCGACAGGTGTGGTGTTTTAAACAACAAAAAATATGGTCGCAAAGAACAATTCCTCAATATTATGAGATTCTTTTGTTAAAGGTTTCTTCCGGCGGCGGGCCGTAGAGAAAGAAAAAGAAGAGATGTCCTCAAGTGGGGAATACGCAAGAAACGTATAGCCTTACCTGCAGCGCCACCAAACAAGATCATACTCGTAAAATGCCAAGCCAATGCCAAAGTGCTTGTTTTTCCGCGCTTTACGTGCATCGTTGAGTTTGCCTTTGCGCGGTTTATTGAACGTGAAAGTTTCCCACTTCCATAACCCTTGGGCAAAACCACACATTTCGAAGGTGTGTTCCGTGTGGGGACTTTCTTGGGAAGAATTGATGCTCTTTTAGAGCTCTTTTCTGATTATGGTGACGATTTTGAAGTGGATGATTGGTAGCCACTCCTCACTGATATTGGCACTTCGAGCTGCACGGGAGACGAAAGTAGAGGACAGTGAGCGTGTGCGGAATAACGACGCTTCGACAAGCTCTGGTGCAGCTAAAGCCTCCTACAGAACATCTGTGGTTAGCAAGAACAGCACACCGTGGATCGCCGACAAAAAGAACGACTTGGCAGGAAAGGCTCCTAGGAGATTTCCTTGGTAAGCATAAAGTCAATGTGCATGGTGCGCTCCCCATTGACTACTTCCTGGCTGTCTTTCTGAATCGTTACTGGAGTACATCGTTTTTCATACAAATGTGTATGTCGTGCAAAAAGGGAAAATTAACCTCAGGTTGACACTCCCAGAGCTAAATGCCTTTCTTGGCATATGCCTAGTAGTTACTTACATCAGATATGGTAGAATAAGAAAATTACTGGTCAACGGAATCTGGACTTGGAATAGACCGTGTCACCGATTCAATCCCTGTCAACCGTTTTGAAGAGATTCGAAGATTTCTTCATTTCAAGGACAACAGTGACACTCAGAGCTTGCAGATTGACAACGTAGCTAAAATGATGCCAGTCATTGATGCACTCAACGAAGCATTTTGCTCGGCAGTTGGTCCCGAGGAATACCAATCCGTCTAAGAGATGGTGATACCATTCAAGGAGCGCTCCTCCATAAAGCAAAATCTTCCAAGTAAGCCTAATCACTGTGGTTTCAAGGTATTGGAGAGAGCATAAGTGTCTGGCTACATTTACTGTTTGAGGTATACCAAGACTCAACAGTTGGGCGATGCAATGTTTCAAGCGAAACTGGTATGGCCGGAGAAGTTTGTCATCATGTTGTCCAAGGGACTTGAAAGGAAAAATTATAAACTTTATGCTGATAACTTATTCACATATATGGCCCTGGTCAGGAAACAGAGAGGATGAAGTATTGTTTGTCGGTACATGCCGTGCAAACAGTCTGCAAGGAGCGGATAAAAAGCTCAAGCTTTGAAGGAGCTCCAAGCGGATGGAAGGGAAAGCACATCAATTTGCACCTCAGCGCACGACATCACCGTGACATGGTGGCTGGACAACTCGCTTGTTTACGTTGTTTCCAGCTACGCCGGACGGCAGCCTGAAGACACTACCAAAGGTACAGCAGAAAAGAGACAAAAGTAATGAATGTCACTCGGCCATACTCCGTGGAACTTTACAAGAAACAATGGAGGTGTTGACCCCGTGGATTCCTTGATTGCAAGATAGAGAAACGACGTCCAGAATAAGAAGGGCTACTCGAGAATTTTCTTCCATCTACCAAATGCCGCAGTTTGTGAGCGCCTGGATTGTGTGAAGGTGGGACAAAGGTGTGGAACAATCAATGGGACTAACTTGAGTTCCGAAGTCGCCTTGCCAAAGGCGCTCATATTTTGTGGTGAAGCAGCACAGAGCTCGAAACGACGAGGATGGCCATTCAAACGATTCGCCGACATGCACCCATAAAGAAGAGAGTGTTCTACTATACGCCCCTGGAAAAGAGGGTCGGTGGCGGGCACCATTCCATAAAGAAGAGCGAACGAAAGTACGCCAGCCGCTGTCGAAGCATTGCCTGCCGCAGCAAGACAAGGTACCTCTGCGGTCGGTGAAACGTGCCTCTGTGTCTCAAGTGCTTACAGTTCTTCCACAGCAACTAAGCTGAATGTGCTAGACTGATCTTCAGCATTCCATTTTCAATTGCAATTGTTTCTACCAGTGTTTTAGCATGAATGCTGAATAGAATGGTTAGGGTATAATATATCTCATGTGTGCTGAAACCAAAGAAAAATAACAACTTAGAGCATGATGTCCTCAAATGGAGACACGTTGATACTTACATGCTCTTGATCACTTGAAATATTTTTCATAGTCTTTGTTGCCCCTGCAAATACTTTTTGGTGCAAAATAATTTTGTATTCTCTGCATTTATTTCATGCCTGAGAGGAATATATTTGTCCAAATTCTTGTTGCCTTTGCTCGCTGCCCTGCATTTCCAGGGGCACTGCCCAAATAGACAAAATATATCATCATAAAATACGAACTAGCCATCTGTGTACACGCCCTTTCGATAGTGCATCCTCTATGATACAGAATAACAGCAGGCAGCCTAAATGCGGGACAATACGTATGCAGTCAACTAACATATATAATATTTCTTTCGTTTTTACGGCAATAATGAAAACCAATGAATAAAGGCCACGGAATATACAGAGGACGTAAATGGTACTGTTTTTAACTGCGTTGTAGTTATGTGATATATACGTGAAATAAATATAATGTACAAAAACACCATTAAAGTTCTCCTTTCGTAGAAAACAGCCAGACGAATTTTAAAATAAGTTTATTCATTTATTCTGTCATCCAGTTTACTGATTTCACATTGAGATTGCGATGACTACAATACAGGGAAAAACTGTACAATTTATGGCCCATTCTACATTCCTTGGCTTCACCTGTTCGTTTTCATTGAAGTATCATTTTAGTAGGCGCACAATATATATGGAAGAAGGGAAAACGTTCGTGTCTAGTAATATGACAAATGTGTCATTTACCATTGCCATCAACGATTCTCTAAACAATTTGAAACGTGTAAGTTCGGCCCGCGCCGCACTTTATATAGCTTACTTTTAGTGAAAAAATAAGCAGAAGTGAAATGCACTGTACTAATTTCCCAGGCGTGTATCACCCAGTAACTCGATGATTAGCCACATTTGTAAACAGAAATGAACTCTGGTTATGTTCCGTGCCTCGTACAGATAGTCCTTTTCGCTGCACACTGAACTCTGACCATGCACTGATAGCTCAGCCTACTTGAGAAAGTCGCGCCGGTCGCCTGCTACTTATTCAAGTGGAAAAAAATTACCAGTGGAATCAATCGCTTCGGTTTACAATACTGCTCTGGCAGTTTCAAACAACAAGAACCACTCTCTCATCGGGGGAATTCGCATAACGGAAGGGTGTTCCGGGCAGTGACCTCGTCCATCATGCATTCTGCACACACAACTGAAGGCACTGATCTTTGTCCCCATAGCCCGAGGAAGTAATCGCACATTTTAACTTCTTGTTTAAAGACCTGCTAAAAATGTGCAACATCTTCCCAAAATAAGCAGCAAACAGCTGTCACGTACATAATTAGCACTGTTGAAGCTACTGTGTGGTGTGACGAAAGCGACAAGTTAGAAGATTGCTAGTCTGCAAAGAGCTTTGACCCCGTAATATCACTCGCTATGGTTCAGGCAAAAAACTTAAAATGCTTGCAAACAAAGTGATCGCCATGTTTTCAAGTAGTCCGGACAAGTGTTTAGCAGTGCTACTTTCACACGCGGTGTAAAATCTGAGGGTCCATGGCCTAAAGAGATTTAGACACCTTGAGCATGTCTAAACTTCCAACCTTTTTATGGTGTGTAAGTTCTGCCATCTATGAACAGAAAAAGTTTAAATCTGAGTTGTTTTGGAGCTAGTTAGCCTTCTTAAATGTACGTAACTCAGAGGTTAACGGCGACGTATGGCGGCATTCACGCCCATCGTTAAAATTGTCTATGGACAACATGCGTAAGCTCCTGTCTGACAGCATGCTTAATTTCTTTCCAGTGTATCACCCTCTACACAACATGGTACGAAATTTACTTTGGGCAGCAATGTTCTTACCATCGGTAAGTTCTTGAATTTTATATAAAATAGCCTAAAATATTGGAAGATTCCACGTAAAGGGGGAATCGATAATATGCGAAACACAAATGAGGAAGGTTGATATGCCACTTTCAAATCAGCACAATTATTTTTACGAGGTGAAGGTGATGTATGCCGGACATGGTTTTTGTGTCATGATTATCGTGTTTTGGATGTCTCATTTATCTTCGTTGCCTAATCACGTTTTGTGATACCATATTTGGAATATTTGGAGCTAGCAAAGGGCTGTAATTGTGGTAATGTAGTCACGTTTTACATGACAGGTATGTCATGATTGTCATGTTTGGATGTGGAATTCGCCTTGTTGTTCTATGCCTGTCACGTAATACGAGATTCGGCATATGTGAAGATAGGAAAATAGCCGTGCAACACATTAGTCGCTCTTAGTGTTGATTAAGCCTTAGAGCATCAGTTTTCCTCAACGAACGTGGTGCAAAGTTTACTTATCTGTTCTAATGGCACACATTTCTGAAACAAAAAGTTATCAAGGGAAATATAATGAAACTCCCCTCCCACCCCAAAAATTGT
>WOVY01008240.1:0-21681 GCA_013436015.1 Rhipicephalus annulatus
ACACGTACTGAATCCATGCTTCACAATGCAACATGAAATATTGCAGTAATAATGCGTGGTAAAAGCCCACCTGGATATCGGGCGTAGATGAATTCGTGGTTCAAAGCCGGTTACCGATTACAAAACTCGCACACGCTACTGCGTGTGTTTTCTTTAAGGCGCACTGTTAAAAACTGTCCGTTAGACGCATGGCCAAGATCTAGTAAAGCTCACGGATGCCTCTCAGATTGTGGGAAGAAAAGAAAACGTTCGTGATACCAACGGACATGGTGCTGTCATTGTAGGTACGAAGACAATGTTTTTCATTGGAACCATACGAAAAAGTGGAGAAGTTAACTGTTAGGTTGAGTTCTTTTTTTTTTTCAGCAGAAAAGTCACTACCAGGCCACTCCTTTCTTTGGGCACGATGTTTTGCCTGGATGCGTGTAACTAACGTGAGCTTATTCATAGTTTCCTCTTTCACCTTTTAACTGCGATATCAATACTCTTGACGGGTTTTGATGCGGGCATCGCTTTCTCGTACCGTATAAATGTCAGAATCGACAAGAGCCCCCCCGCAAATCGTATGTTCTAGCCGCGGGTAAACGTACGCGAGCGAGAACTCCGAACGCGGCTGAAGCAAAGAGCAAGGCTGACTGATCTCAGTAGCACGAAGGGTGCATGCGATAACATCACCAGCGTGCGACGCATGTCGTCAATTTATACTCAGGCCGAGAGGAAACGCCCTGCCCGTCTGAAGAGTCCCGGGCCACGGAGAACTACGCAGAATGTGCCATATAAACGAATGGCAAGTTAGCCGCCAATCGAAACTTAAAAAATATTTTTGGCCCTTAACACAAGTTATGATAATGAAACTTGGTATAAGAAAAGAACTGTTTATTTGCTTTCATTTAGATTAAGGTTATCTTCATTTGGACCACCACGTGGTGCAAATTGGCCTCAATGTGGAGAAAAGTGATAGTTTTGAAAAATTGTGGATTTTTTTCTTGTAAAGTTTACCAACTTGAGGGGTTCAAAGAAATTTTACCACAAAATATACGTTTTATGTATTGATAATTTATTGCTCAGATATTAAAAAAGAGCAGTATTGCAATAGAAAAACTGCAAACATTACCCCCTTTCGGCTAAATGTTTCAAGACGTATGTGGCTGGAAAATAGCGATAATAATGATCAGCTTAAAAGGCCTTGCAGAGTCTACACTACTTAACTACGAACTAAATTTGGTATAGAAAAATGGTGTTGTACTTTAAAAAATCTTTTTTGTTCACAGACAACTACCGTATGTTATTTCGAGAAATTCAAAAAGCACCCACGTGACCACAATTTTCGTTTGTATGCAAAGCATTTCTTATCTAACTTCGGCGACATTGAGCGTATCTATCTATCTATCTATCTATCTATCTATCTATCTATCTATCTATCTATCTATCTATCTATCTATCTATCTATCTAGCCACCTACGTCTTTTAGCTCTCCTGGCCGTTTTGATAATGGTATCGATACTAAACTTGCTATAACATAACGTGACTGCAGGAAGATCATATTTCACTAGTCATAACATGAAAATCGTGATATGTGTGTCATGAATGTCATGAATTACATTTCAAGGTACTGCAGCTCTTGCGGGTGGTTTCGTTGGCATAGCATGTTGTAAAAATGGTATGGTATGGCATGATGCATGGCGAACACAAGCGACAGACCCTAACATGAAAATCATGACATGCGTGTCATGTAACAATATGACTACGTGGCAAAATTGTGTGGTCTTTGAATTGTTATTGGAAATGGCACTGTGTTCCATAATGATATAGCCGCAAAGTGAACTGTCTGTTTGCCATAATTATTTCGGGCTTTTGGCAGAATGAAGTTATGCTTCGCAAAACGAATTGGGTTAGTATTAAGTAAAGATTATGAATGAACTGATGATAACAATACTTGTTTAATAATTACTTTGAAAAGAAAAGTGGCGAGATTGAATGTTACAAGGCAGGAAACATCGAGAATTTCATTTTCTTGTAGCAACTGTTTAGCATTGTGGATGGCTGATTTCAACGTGAATAATTGAATTGCCTGGTTCTGAATGATTTTAGTGGTTTAAGATGAGTGCCATATGTGTTACCACCATGAGGTTATGCAGTAATTGTTGTGTGAATGCACAAACGTGAAATAAACTGAGAGCAAAACCACGCGTGAAAAGAATGGACGTGCTCTGATAAGGATGCGTATTTCGTGAGATAACTTCTTTTTAAGTTGTGCGACAAGGTTTTGAAATTTTGAATGATAGTCAAAATTCACCCCTAAGTAAACACATTCTCCACTTGCAGGTAATGCGTGGTCATTAATGAATATGGGCGGAATGCACAGTGGCGATTTATTTTGCGATAAAAACAAAAGGAATTTAGTTTTAGAGGGATTAATAGTAAGTCTATTAGTCTTACACAAACCCAACAGGTTATGGAGGTCCCTGTTAAGCTCATTTACTGCTACCAATGTATTTTCATTAGAGTTATTAATTGTAGTGTAATCAGCATATAATATGCACTTACAGATGGTAAGACAATAAGGCAGGTCAATAATATAAATTAAAAATAGCAAAGGGCCAAAATTGACCCCTGCGGTACACCGATATTAGTAATTTTCGGTTTAGAATAAGCATTCCATATACTGTAAGCACAATATTGACAACGTTTGACTTTCATATTCTTCATCTGTGTATAATCATCAAATCAAAAAACGTTGTCTTCGTTCGAAGGGTTAACAGGCGATTCGGCCTAATAAACGCCATCCAGACTCCAACGCTGCTACTGTCTTACAATACTAATGACTTGATACCTGTCTCGCAAGTAGTCTCGTAGCAGCAGTAAAGGAGGACCAGTTATGCCAATTGAGTCTAGCTTAATTCTAAGAATGTCATGATTGATGGTATCGAATGCCCGCGTAAAGTCGACGAATAAAGAACCTGCATATTTACCGTCATCGATGACTTTGTTTAGTTGGTCAGTAAGAGTTATAAGTGCTAATTGAGTAGAATAACCTGATCTAAAACCAAAATGGTCTGTTGAAAGTATATCAAATTTGTTTATATAATTTAACAATTGTTCCTCAAATATTTTTTCAGTGACCTTAATAAAAAGAGGTAAAACACAGATGGGTTTATAATTTGATACTAATGACCGATCTCCATTTTCAAAAACTGGAGCTATTCTACCTCGTTTGAGTTCTCACGGAAAAATTTCCGTTTCAAACATGAGGTTGATGATGTGAGACATGACAAATGATATTGGTATACAGATTAATTTATTACGGTCCTTGATGAATGATATCCATACCAGAACTGATTATTTTTAAATTCTAAATTACTGATGCAACCTCGTCAGGAGTGGTTGGAAACATATAGAACGATTTTGAAAGGCGTTGGGGGGCGTATAAAGATCGCTGTGCAGGTGGATTGACATCAGAAAATAAAAAATCACCAAAAGCATCTGCAATCGTAAGTGTTATATGATAAGTATTTCCACTATAAAATATTTGTGATATTTTACTGGTTGCTTCTTTTCTATTCAAAAATGAATTCACTATCTCCCATTTTTTGCTTTACATCAGGACCACATTTAAGTATCTTTTCCTCGTAATATTTAACTTTAGCTTCTTTAAGTCGACCACACAGTGAGTTGGAAAATCTCTTATAGTGCGCACATAAGTTTATATTAAAAGGCTGTCTTTTTGTTGTTTTTTTTTTGAAAACATTTTCACGTGTGCGCATCGATTTAAGTAGATTTTCGGTGACCCAAGGGTTTCGCGGAGATGCCACTTTCTTTTTGCATTTACGCATTCGGGAGCACAATTGATGATTTGATAACAACTTTGTAAGAAATTGTGAGTAAGCTAACTGTGGATCATTAGTATTAAGAACAAAAGACCAGTCAGCATTGGAAACATTCTAAGAATGATTTTTGTCAAAAACGAGTTTCGTGTAGCAATTTAAATATGAATAGTGGGCAGAGGTAGTGCGCGGAAAGACAGGGAAGTGGTCCGTAATGTCTATTTCAAGAACTCCTACCTCAGGTGGATACAGAAGATTCGACAATGCATGATCGATCAGAGTGCTGGAACCACCGGGAACAGAGCGAGTAGGGACGCTATTTAGGGATTCGTGACCAAAACTATGAAAACAGGATGAATAACTAACAGAGTACACAGATGATACCAATATTTTTAAGTTTATATCACCCATAACAATAACATTTTTATTCTCTGTAGATAGATTTGTCATCAAGGTTTCAAAGGAAACGTAAAACTCAGATCCAAAGGAAGAAAGTGATCGGTAAACGCAACCGAAATTGAAATTTCTAGTATCTATGTTCAGAAAGTTATCGAATTCTAACCAAACTGATTCGCAATTCTCAGTATTTAGCGTGAGGTCGTGTCTGAGTTTCTACGGTCTATCAGGAGAGATGTAGATAGCAGCTCCACCATGATTACTGGATAGACGATGGGCGTATTCGGATTTGTACGAAGGGAAACAATACAAGTTCTTATCAATGTCACTAAGCCGGGATTCTGAGACAGCAATTATTGAAGAAGTGAAAGAAAGGGTGGAAAGCACATTATTAAGATCATCGTAATGTTTACGGAGGCTACGTGCATTGAGATGAATAACAGAACAATTACTATTTCTGAAAAAAAAATTTTAACTCATTCGTGCTGTAATATGAAGCCATGATAAAAGGATGAGAGTAAGACAGGCACAAATCGAAATCAGATTAGTTAATTACCACGAGGTACGATTCCTCGGCCATGCGGTACACTTTGGTTTTCTCAGCTTTTCTGGCTTTGATTTGGCAGTTGCTGATTCACAGAAGTTGCCGTTTGTGTTTTTTTTTTCAAACACAGTGCCTTCGAAAAGAGCGCCTTGCTTCGCGGCGTTAAGTGCTCATTCACATAGACAGCACTGTGAACAGAAGCTTTCACACCAATGTCACTTAGGTGAAGCTTACCTTTGTGTGCTTTACTGACAAATCCACCTTTTTTTTTGCTCGCGAACAGAACCTAGCTGCGATATTTTTCTTGTCTTGAACTTTAGTGAGAACTCGGTGAGCGACATTGAGATCAATCGCCGTTACAAAGCACCCAATTTTCGTGCCAATGGTTGGCATGACTGCAATGCAGTCTTCCCTTGGGTACAGAGAACGCCCCTCACCTCAACGTTGTTCATTCTAGAGTATGGTTCGAGCTCGGCCACCCTTAAGGACAGCTTTGCTTTCTGATATGAGGTTTTTGTTATCTGTTGTAAGCTTCAAGTTTTCATCACGCAGTTTTTCGATAATGACATTTAAGACATCCAAACTTGATTCCAAGTTTTCTACTTGTTTCTTTAGCTCGACAGCATCAAGACCAAAGAACTGAAGCTTTACCGAAAATTTAGCAAGAATATTGTCAGTGAGTTTGCTGCTTTCATTTTCTAATTTAGCCTCAAGTGCATCTAACTGCTCGGTAAGCTCTGCGTTTGACGGCATTTTGCAAGGAAAACGGCAAAGAAACAACTGTACAAGCAAAGTTAGAAGAAAAAAGTGGTGGCAACAATGGGAAACAAATGAAAATGGTGCGTAAAAATTCATAAAACTAACCTGCACATGCAGAGAAATGCGTGAGACGATATGCCAGATGCATCGCCGCTGTCACCAGTGAAGTCTCAGGGATGGCCCTGCTTCTTATGAGCGGTGTTACACGAAGTCACGACACCTGGTGGACTTGTGGCCAGTTGATGAAGCCGATAACACCAGACGAGCTTATGGGAAGCCGTCGACCAGAATAATCAGGTTCGCTGTCCACGTGGAAATGTTGACCGCAGGCCGGGATAGCTGCACATGCTGAGAAGAATGCGTGAGACGATATGCCGGATGCACCGTCGCTGCCAGAAGTATGCCTATATTTCGGTTTCGCAGAAATGGTTATTTGAACATCAAGTGGTTGGCTGCAATGTACGTCACTCCCAATTACTAAGACTGGGAACGTGTCATTCCATTCGTGACGTATACGCCCAAATCACCACTACACAGACCAGGACTTGACCCTCCCCTGTCTTTTACCTATAAGCATTTGAGGCCTTTAGTGCGTAACACGTTATGCCTCCTTTTTACACTTATGTGAGTGAATCAACGGCAGTTTTCCAAGCAAGCTGCTAAGCGTTCAAGAAGGTCGCCAGAGAGCCTGATCTCACAGCACAGCTACTAGCAGCTTCCAACCCACAATCTAGGTGTTTCGAAGCTTTTTAGCGTTGTATGACCTTGACTGATTTTTCATACGTTTCATGTTTTTCTTTGGGAACTGTTTCTTTGCCATCACCCACATGCCATAGATTACTTTGGGCTACGGACTTGTCAGGCCACCTCTCAGCATTTTTTTTGTTGTTGTTCATCTGTAGATAGCAAATGGTGGAAATAAAATTTGATTTGATTTCAGTTGAGGTTTATGGCTCCTTGAGCCAGCTCCGGCCGTCAAGCCAGCTTTTTTGTCATGTATTTTTGAACAAATTCAAGGCACAAGATTGTGCATATGGAACTGCTAAAATCTTACTATCACGGTACCGTGGTGTTCTGTCGGGAATTCTACAGGATGGCTCTATTTTGGAAGCGAAGAAAATAGTGATTTTTAGAATAGTGTACCCTTTGCGGTCCTTACAGTCATTCGCTATTTTGGTCACTCAACAAGAACCCGCTTGAGGTTATCGTACGACGAATGCACAGTGGTTAGACGCGCCACTCAAAGCTTTACGCATGTTATCCTAAAACTGTCAATTGTAACGACCAAAAGCGCCACTGCTTTCCGAAGCAGATAACATTGTTCATGTAGAAAAAAAAGATGTCGAGTTGGGAACACAAGCTTTGTGCTTGTTCTTCCATTTCTCGTCAGACTGCAATATTATAGTGTTTATTTAATACGCTAAATTATACAATCAAAACTTCCTTGATGCTTTCCTTGAATTGAAGCTATTGTTACGTGAAGGTACACGCGAAACTAGGCGTTTGAAGATATAATTACACAGCGCCAACGCGCAAGCCAAGATGGAAAAGAATAGCTGTGCCCCACACCGAAATCACGTCTTGTTTCTCGACGCCTATCTAACCGCTTTATAGAGACATTGTCTTATAACATAACCCCTGGGTGCTGAAGCACCATCTTGGTGCTTTCTACAATGTTGCCGAGTGGTAAAGCTTAAGGTGAGATACACGAGCAATGTCTGTAGACAGTGAAGGGGAGGAGGAGGAAGACTCGAGTGGGGCTATCTCGTAGGTCACATCTGTCACCTGGCGCAATACGTGGTAGGGTCCCGAGTAGCGCGAAAAAAGTTTTTCAGAAACTCCGACGCGCCTAGTCAGAGTCTAGAATAGCACAAGAGAACCCGCAGTAAAGAAAAACTTGGTGTTAATAGGAATTGTAACGCTGCCGCTGCTTATCTTGCGATGCTAAAAGGCACTGACGGGCAACTTCTCGTGCTTTTCGAGCTCTGGTGCTAGCATCGCGGTCGTATTCGGTCGTCGAGTCGACGGCTATAGGAAAGGTGGTGTCAGACAATAAAGTTGAATCACGGCCAAACACGAGATAAAAAGGTGAAAAACCAGCTGCATCGGGGCGTGAGAAATTATAGGCGAACGTAACGAAGGGCAATGCAACGTCCTAGTCCTGGTGGTTGGACGATACGTACATGGCGAGCATATCAGTTAAAGTCCGGTTGAATCGCTCAGTCAGTCCGTTAAATTGCGGGTAGTAGGCTCTCGTACATTCATGTTTTGTCTCGCAAGAGCGAAGCAGGCAGGTCGTCGTTAACTCGGGAGAGGAAATACGGCCCACGATCTGTGAGAAGTTGGCGTGGGGCGCCATGATGAAGTATTGATTGATTTGTGGGGTTTAACGTCCCTGATAAAGTATAACGTCGTGCAGGAGAAAATCGGCAAAGTCCGTGGCACAGCTAGTAAGTAGAACCCATGTTATGTCGTACCGGGTTGTGTGATCCGTCGCAACAGCTATCCACTTATTCCAACAAGTAGACCCAGGGAAAGGGCCTAGGAGGTCAAGACCGAGTCGAAAGAAGGGATTAAAGGAAACGTCAAGTGGTTGGAAGAACCCGGCAGGGCTCACAGAAGGTTTTTTTTTGATGTTGACACTGGTCGCATGAGGCGACGTAGCCGTGGACCGAGCGATAAGACTGAGCCAGTAAAATTGATGCTGTACATGGTCATACGTCTGAGAATGTCCGACGTCACCGGCAGTGGGAGCGTCGTGGAGCTGGCCGATCACGTTCGCAAGTAAGTGGGAAGGTACCACAAGAAGCAGTTCGTGTCCATCAGCGCGGACGTTGTAACGGTACAATGTGCCATCCTTAAGCATGAACAATCGAGTCGACGGATCGGGTGCCGCAAAATGAAGCTTCTCGATGATGTTACGTAAGGACAGGATCTCGGCGCTGTTCCTCAAGGATGTTGCTTAAAGCGGAGAGAGACAGGACTTATGGCACTTCATTGAATGCCTCAGGTGGGTTCACTGAATCCGAGATAAGCAATCAGCGTCATGGTGCAAGCGGCCAGATTTGTAGGAGAACGAGTAGTTATACTCTTGGTGTCGTAACGTCTATCGACCAAGGCACCCAGTGGGGTCCTTCAAGGATGCGAGCCAGCAAAGTGCGTCGTGATAGGTTGTGACGTTGAAATGTCGACCATGTAAATAGGGCCAAAATTTCGTTACTGCCCAAACGAGAGCAAGGCATTTATTTTCGGTGATTGAGTAGTTCCTTTCCTTCTACGAGAGGAGACGGCTGGCGTAGGCCATAACGCCAGCGCAGCCGCTTTGATGCTAGACAAAAACAGCACTATGTTCGTGTCACTGGCATCGGTGCTGACTTCTGTAGGGGCGGCATTGTCAAAATGGGCCAGAACAGGTGGTTCTGTTAGAAGTGTAATAAGTGTAAAGAACGCCGTAGCTTGCGCAGCACCCCATGTGAATGAGACATCTTTTCTCAGTAAATTTGTGAGAGGACGGGCTACTTCCGCAAAGTTGTTCACAAAAACGTCGAAAGTATGAGCGCAGACCGAGAAAGCTGCGGATTTCCTTAGTGCAGGTCGGAATGGGGAGTTTCAGCGCGGCTCGCACTTTATCGGGATCAGGGCGTACACCATAGGAGGCGACAAGATGGTCCAACATGGTTAGTTGCTAAAGTCCGAAGTGGCGCTTTGACGAGTTCATTTGGAGACTGGCATTGCGAAAAACAGCCAGTAATAAGGATAGGCAGTCGAAATGGGTCTCAAAAATTGCAGAAAAGACGATAACGTCGTCAAGGTAACATCGACAATTTGTTCATTTGAACCCACGCAAACGACAGTCTATCATGCACTTGAAGGTGGCTGGAGCGTTGCATAACCCGAAGGGCATGACCTTAAACTGGTAAAGACCATAGGGCGCAACAAAAGCGGTCTTTTCGTAGTCCATGCCATCGACAGCAATTTGCCACTACCCTGATTTTAGATCAATAGAAGAAAAATACTTTGCGCCGTGAAGACAATCCAGGGTGTCGTCTATGTGCGGTAGCGGGTAGACGTCTTTTTTAGTGAACTTGTTGCGATGTTGGTAGTCAACACAGAATGGCCAAGTGTTGTCCTTTTTTTGACAAGAACTACAAAGGAAGCCCACGCACTACATGATGGCTCAATTACGTCTCTGGTGAGCATTTGTCGACTTCTGCTTGAATTGTGTGACGCTCAGTTGCAGATACGTGGTATAGCCGCCAATGGATGGGGGAGGCATTGCCGATGTCAACGCGGGTCTTTACAGCAATGGTTTGACCTACCGGACGTACACAAAAGTCAAATACATCCAAATATGACAAGGACGGGAAAGAGTACATCAGCTTGATGCGGCAAATGGTCTGACGCGATCATTTTTTAACGTCAGCAGACGGGCTTGCTTGCGACGATCGAGCATGCGTATAGCTACAGTGTCCATCGTCGTTCGAAGACAGAGCTGACATGATGAGTTCGTCAGAGGGAGTCAGCATGGCGAGGGCAATTCCACGCGGGAGCACTTGTGAACACAGAGCAAAGCTGAGCACAAGATTGAAGGTGCGGTTTGCAGGAAACTGATTAACAGTGTGTGGTAAGGTAACGCTGTGAGTCAAAAGAATGGATGTTATGGACGCGAGCACATAGTCGCCGTCGCATACTGGTGGTGAGGGCATTACGGTGATGCAGGTCACACTTCTCGGTGACAAACCGACATGCTCAGTAGAGCACACACGAGCTTTGAGTGGACTGGGCGGATCAATCAGACACGGTAGGTCAAGTTGCGCAGTACCAACTGAACAATCGGTGAGGGTAGATTGAGTGGACAAAAAGTCAGGACCGCGGATCACATTATTGTTGCAGTGAGAGAGAACAGTGAAGACAACTGAAGTTTGACAGCCGGCGATTGTAACGCGTTCAAAACAGACGCCAATAACAGAGGCTGTACCACCATCGTCAACACGAACACTGCTTGAAGGGGCTGGAATGAGGACTTTCTTTAAGCGGTCATGAATGTGCAGGCTCATTACAGAAATATGGACGCCAGTGTCCACCATGGCTTTAACAGATAAACCGTCTACTTCAAGGTAGATCAGGTTCTGATTGGTTGGGAGCGTCAACAGAGGAATTGGAGAGCAAGTCGTATCAGCAGCGTCACCTCCAGGAGCTGAAGCGGTTAGTTTTCTGAAGAAAACCCCCGGGCAGAGGATGAGGATGGGGAATGAGGCGGCGGCGCAAGCCGAGAAAATCTACGTCGAGGTGAAGGTGAGTGATGCTACTGGGCAGTGGTCGTAGTGGTCGGGTTATAATTAGCTGAGCCATCACGCCGTGGTGGTTCCTGGCTATAGAGATGTGCTGGAATGGACGTTGGGGAAGCTTGAGTTTGCCCTATACGGTGAGAGCCATGTGCTTCGGTAATGGTGGGAAATGTGTCCCGCTCGTTCACATCGAAAGCAAATCAGCCTGTCGTCTGGCGTTCTCCACACATTTCGGTAACGGTTACGTGGAGCAGGGCGGCGATAATGGTGTGGGTGGCTGGAGGTAGATGAACTGACAGCGTCGGAACGTTGCACAGAACAGACCGTGTGAATACCCGCGTTGACTAGTTCTTGGCGAACAACGGTCTGTATTAGCGATGTGGTCAGCTCGGTGCTAGTGCTTTCAAGGGTGCGGGTGATATGGCCTCGCTTTCGTGTCGTACGATTCTCGTGATGTCACCGGAGTGTGAATTGGGCTGGGTCGCTATACGGAGATCCTCGCAAGTTGACATTGCAGCAGTGTTTGGAAGGCACGTAAAATGGTGGGCAATGTAACTGCTTTTAGCTTCTTGAAAGTGTTGACATTTTTAAGATAACATCTTGCAGGGTGGAATAGCCTTTGTACACAAGGAGGTTAAATGCATCGTCGGCGATGCCCTTGAGCACGTGCGCTAGGTTGTCTGCCTCAGCCATGGTTCGATATATTTTACGGCAAAAGGTCAGCACATCTTGTATATATGCCAGATAAGACTCCGTGGACGTCTGAACACGTGTGCCGAGTTCTTTCCTAGGGGCCTCCTTGCAGCTGGCAGATTGACCAAACAACTCGCGTAACTTGGTCTTGCAAACGACCCAGTTCGTGATCACGTCGACATTGTTATTAAACCATGCCTTGGTTGTTCCTTGCAAATAAACGATGATGTTTTTCAGCATCAAGGTTGGGTCCTATCTGCGGTTTTCACTGACGAGCTCGTAGAATTTAAGCCACTCATCCACATCCTCGCCATCCGTTCCAGAAACGTTGCCGGGATCGTAGGGTTGAGTGGCCACGAGAAAAACAGGGGAAGTCGGAGCTGTTGAAGCATCGGACGCGGCAGTTCACGAAGAGTCGCTGCCGGTGGACATGTTGGAAGCAGCGACAAGGTGTCCGCTAGGTAACTCTGTCGTGCGTTGTAACTCAGCACCTTCCACAATAATGTTACGTAAAGGCACATGCTAAACTAGGCGTTTGAAGCTATATTTACGCAGCGCCAACGCGCAAGCCGAGAGGAAGAACAAGAGCTGTACTCTAAAACAAAATCACGTCGTCTTTCTTGGCGCCTATCTAACCACTTTAGTGGGACATTATCTCATAACAATATATTTTCTATAGCTGGTGCCGCAGTTAACTGAAATAGGCCCCTGGTTCAACTTCTGTTGTTCAAATAATGGGTTCCATAATAAGAAATAATAAAACATCTGATGATTACTCGCTCAATTTCCAGGAAACAAAGCGGCACTGAAGCAAAGATTCTGAGTGCACCAATTTAGTAAAAGACAAGCAACTAAATCTAAAGCATAGAAAAAATATTAAGGCTGCAATCCACATAGACTAAAAAAATAATGAAAATAAAATATAGCAGCAGCTTGCAACTGTCTTCATTTCAAAAAAGCTTCTTTCATATGCTTGCGAACGTGTGCGCAGTTACAGTTGCGCAGGGCATGATGCACTAAGGAGAATCATGGCACGATGTTTACAAGCCCAAAACTACGATATAATAACAAGACGTGCCGTTAAGGAGGACTTAACTGGAAAAACTATGCCACACAAGCTACAGCACGTGCGTGCTCTAGCCTGTGCAGTGCAGTTGGGCAGTCATAGCCGTGGAGATGTGCAGTGATGCAAAGTAGGACTGATGCGCGCCTATCTATGTTGGTGACTGGAGGGCGCACAGTATACGATATTTAAAAACTTACCGCTTTACACACTTATTTTGAAGCAGATATTACATATCCTTTCGTTCATCGCAATTTTCTTTCGCGTTAAAGCCAAATTCACAGAAATAATTGCATGAATATGACCGCAATAGGATCATTTGCCATTGAAGTTCTTCTGCCTGTTTCTCTTAGTACTGGAGACATGAACACGGCAGTAGACGCATGCTTAGATACACGGAGGAAGGAAATATAGGAGATGGCATGCCCAGCTGGTGCACTACGTGAAAAGTGTGGAAGAAATGACATCATGGCAGCCACATTCACTGGATACAATGGCGGCGTTGTTATGGTTACGTGTTGCGCAGTGAAGCTGGCCTAGCAGTGAGCGGCCGCAGCTGTCGGCGGCACTGTGCCTCTGCAGATTTCGTGCTGAGCCGTGGCGAACAGTATCCCTGCTCTGCGCCACATTATGGTTGCGCAGTGTTTTCCTGGCAGGTACTGTGCTCCTAGCAACGTTTACAATACATTTTGTCCATCACGGGGCCTCAACAGTGCATAGAACGAGTGCATATTGTCACGCGGTCGTGACGTGGCCGAATACAGGAGACTTCGTGTTGGGATTTAACTGTTTATTTGGGCGAACTTGTGCCCGGTAAACGGAAAGTCCAATTACAGCAGCAGTCTCGCACAGATAGCAGTCTCGGACTGATAGCGGCGAACGGAGCGTCGGCCTTCGATCAACAACTGACAAGCGGCGAAGCGTGTCGGCATTTATACTCTTGCCGTCGAATGTTATAGCGTTATCGCTGGCGGAGGCGTAGGTTGCAGAACAATCTGTACCGTTCGCACAGTGGGCGTGATCTTATCGAATTGATCTACTACAGTCCGGAACTTTCCCGAAAACTGCAGGCGTGGTTTGCGCTGAGAATCGTGTGGTGTTTTGGGACGATAACAAAAACTTGGGAAATGGAACGTGGCATTGCCCCCCTCTAAAAAAAAGGCATCGTCCTGATGCTTTAACTAAAGATGAATGTACAATAATAATGAGAAAAAGTACAATGAATAAATTACGATACAACAATACAAAAAAACACTGTTTCAATTTGTTAACGCGCATGAAACGGCTTGAGGCGCGCGACATGGACGACTTCAGGTCGCGATCGGTGTCGTTGAGAGTTTGGGATGCCGTCGGGGACAACCTCGTAAACAAGTGGGCCGAGACGTCGAACCACCCTGTACGGTCCGAAGTACCGTCGCAGAAGCTTTTCACTTAGTCCACGTCGGCGTATCGGCGTCCACACCCAAACACGTTCACCGGGCTGGTATTCCACGAAGCGTCGTCGAAGGTTGTAACGGTGGCTGTCGGTCGTCTGTTGATTTTTGATACGGAGACGCGCAAGTTGTCGGGCTTCTTCGGCGCGTTGAAGGTACTCGCTCACATTGAGGTTTTCTTCGTCGGTGACGTTGGGTAACATGGCATCGAGCGTCGTTGCCGGGCTCCTTCCGTAGAACAATTTGTATGGAGATATCTGCGTCGTCTCCTGCACCGCCGTGTTGTATGCAAAGGTCACATACGGAAGAATGGCGTCCCACGTCTTGTATTCGACATCGACGTACATTGACAGCATGTCGGTGATCGTCTTGTTAAGCCGCTTGGTGAGGCCGTTGGTCTGTGGCTAGTACGCTGTCGTCCGGCGGTGGTTTGTTTGGCTGTATGCCAATATCGCTTGAGTTAAATCGGCAGTGAATGTCGTTCCTCTCTCGGTGATAAGGACCTCCGGGGTGCCGTGACGTCGGACGATATTTTCGACGAAGAACTTAGCTACCTCAGATGCACTGCCTTTTGGCAGGGCTTTTGTATCGGCGTAGCGGGTGAGGTAGTCGGTAGCTACCACGATCCGCTTGTTTCCGAAAGCCGACGTCGGGAACGGCCCCAGTAGGTCCATACCAATCTGCTGGAAAGGCCGGCAAGGTGGATCAATTGGCTGCAGAAGTCCCGCTGGCCTTGTCGGCGGTGTCTTGCGTCGCTGACAGTGCCGGCATGTCCTCACAAAACGAGTGAAGTCGGTGGTAAGGCGTGGCCAGTAGTACCTTTCTTGTATCCTCGCGAGCGTGCGAGAAACACCTTGGTGCCCTGCCGTCGGATCGTCGTGCAGGGCCTGCAGGAGTTCTGGTCGCAGAGCTGAAGGCACCACAAGGAGGTACTTGGCTCGAAGCGGGGAAAAGTTTTTCATTTGTAGAAGACCGTTTCGTAGAAAAAACGACGGAAGTGCGCGCTTGAATACCTTCGGGACTTCGGCGGTCCTGCCTTCGAGGTATTCTATTAGGGCCTTATGTTCCGGGTCGGCTCGCTGTCGTTCAGCGAAGTCGTCGGTAGTTATCGTTCCCAAGAAGTAGTCGTCCTCTGGGTCATCGGGTAGCGGTGGGTCGACAGGCGCACGAGAGAGACAGTCGGCGTCGGAGTGTTTTTGCCGGACTTGTAAATGACAGTAATGTCATATTCTTGAAGTCTCAGGCTCCATCGTGCGAGGCGACCTGAAGGGTCCTTCAAGGTGGCTAGCACAAGGCGTGGTGGCTAACACAAGGTGGCTAACACAAGGCGTGGTGGTCACTCACAACTTGGAAGGGCCTGCCGTAGAGGTAGGGGCAAAATTTTGACGTAGCCCAGATGATGGCGAGGCACTCCTTTTCTGTTGTGGAATAATTTGCTTCTGCTTTGGATAGCGATCGGCTGGCGTAACTAATAACCCTTTCAAGTCCGTCAGCCCTCTGCACAAGCACGGCGTCAAGACCTACGCTGCTTGCGTCAGTATGTATTTCTGTCTCGGCGAATTCGTCGAAATGGGCAAGTAACGGAGGCGTCTGGAGGCGATGTTTAAGCTCCTGGAAAGCGTGTTCCTGTGGCGTTTCCCACTTGAACTCCACGCCGGCCTTGGTAAGGTTTGTGAGAGGATCGGCGATGCGGGCGAAGTTTTTCACGAAGCGCCAATAATAGGCGCACAGGCCCAGAAATCGGCGCACGGCTTTCTTGTCTGTGGGCGGCGGGAAGTCGGCGATGGCGGCTGTTTTCCGTGGATCGGGACGAACTCCAGACTTGCTGATAACGTGCCCCAGAAACAAGAGTTCCTTATACGCATATCTGCACTTTTCTGGCTTCAGTGTGAGTCCGGAAGTCTTGATGGCTTGAAGTACAGCTTCAAGGCGCCGGAGATGCTCGTCAAAACTCGAGGAAAACACGACGACGTCGCCCAAGTACAGAAGGCAAGTCTGCCATTTCAATCCTTCCAGTACTGTATCCATAACGAGTTGAAAAGTTGCAGGCGCTGAGCAAAGGCCGAAGGGCATCACCTTAAACTCGAAGAGGCCGTCCGGAGTTATAAACGCCGTCTTCTCTCGGTCATTTTCGTCGACTTCGATTTGCCAATAGCCAGTCTTGAGGTCCATTGACGAAAAGTAATTGGCGCTATGGAGCCGATCAAGTGCGTCGTCTATTCGTGGGAGAGGATACACGTCCTTTTTTGTGATTTTGTTCAGGCGGCGATAATCAACGCAGAAACGTAGGGTCCCATCTTTTTTCTTCACTAACACCAAGGGGGATGCCCATGGACTCTTGGACGGCTGGATAATGTCATCCCACAGCATTTCATCAACTTGTCTCTTCATGGCCTCACGTTCTTGCGTCGAAACCCTGTACGGACTCCGACGGCGTGGTCTGGCATTTTCTTCGGTTATGATGCGATGTTTCGTGATTGGGGTCTGCCGAATTTTTGATGACGTCGAAAAGCAATCTTCGTACTTTAGGAGCAGGGCCTTGAGCTGTTCTTGCTTATCGTTCGGAAGTCTGGGATTGACGTCGAAAGCTATGGGAGGGGCTTGGTTCCTCTGAGCAGGTTCCGCAGAATCGGTGAGGGCGAAAGCACTGGTGGCTTCGATAATTTCTTCGATGTATGCGACCGTTGCTCCTTTGTTCACATGTTGTACTCATTGCTGAAATTCGTGAGCATAATCGTTGCTTTGCCTCCCCGTAGCTCTACAATTCCTCTTGCGACGCAAATATTTCGGGTGACCAACAGATGCTGACTGCCTTCAACGACGCCTTCGAAGTCAGGTGATTTCGGAGCGCCAACTAAATAATGACGCTTGAGCGAGGCGGAATGGTGACTTGTTCTTCCAACACATTCAAGGCATGGTGTCCTGACGGCGTGCGCGGCGGTAGTGCTTCTTCAGTGGATAACGTTATCGACATTGTTTTTAGGTTGATGACAGCACCATGGAGGCATAAGAAGTCCATGCCAAGGATGACATCTCTCGAGCAACGCTGTAGGACTATGAATTCTTTAGGATAAATACGGCCGTTAATGGTGACTCTCGCTGTGCAGATTCCTGCAGGCATTACGAGATGACCTCCGGCTGTGCGGATTTTAGGGCCTTTCCAAGCTGTCCTAACTTTTTTTAACTTCGCGGCGAACGACCCACTGATGACAGAATAGTCGGCTTCAGTATCGACGAGAGCGGTCACACTGTGGCCGTCGATAAGAACGTCGAGGTCGCTAGTTCGCCGTCTCGCATTACAGCTAGGGCGTGGCGTCGGGTCACGGCTGCGTCGGCTTGTTCCGCTGCTTCCATGTTGCGTCGTCAGGCCACCTTCGGTAAGTGAGCTTTCGCTGTCAGGGCTTTGCCTGGTTGGCGTTGTGTTCGGAAAGCTCCGTCGCGGCGTCGTCGTCGTCGGAGGATCTTCGGTAGTTCGTCGCACAGCAACCGCACCTCCACCGGTTGCTGCCCTTAGTTTTCCCGTATACGGGCTAGGAGGCCGGCCCCGCGTTGGGCCAGAGTACTGCCAGTGGTGCGGTGACGTGCGGCGGCTGGGCGACGGCGAACGCGAAGGGCTTCGTGGTGTCCACCGGGTTCCTGTCAGGTAGTCGGCGATGTCACGTGGTCGTTCTCCTGGCTGTGGACGCGGTGCATTGACGGCGAAGCTACGCAGTCCCATCTGTCGGTACTGGCAACGGCGGTATGTGTGTCCGGCCTCGCCGCAGTGGTAACAGAGCGGGCGATGGTCAGGGGTGCGCCAGACGTCAGTCTTCCTCGGTGCACTGCGCTGGGCCGCTGGCGAACGGTATGACGTCGGGGGGGGGGGGGGGTGGCGGTGGCGTCTGTCGACGGAAGTGCGATGGGGCGGCGTTTTGACGTGGACGGGGAGGAGCGTTGTGGCGCAGTGCAGCGGCATAGCTCATTGATTCCGGCTCGGGCAGCGGTGCGTGGAGAATTTGAAGCGATTGCCGAACTTCTTCTCGCACAATGTCGGCGATTGAATCCACTTGAGACTGCGCCGAAGGCAACAGCTTGCGCAGCTCTTCCCGCAAGATCGCTCGGATTGTTCATGCAGGTCTCCGTAGTTATTGGCTTGAGCAGCAGCGCCGTCTGCAGTCAGTCGACGATTATACTGTCTGGTGCGCATGTCCAGGGTCTTTTCGATAGTGGTCGCTTCGGCTACAAATTCTTGGACGGTTTTCGGTGGGTTTCTCATCAGTCCCGCGAAGAGCTTCTGTTTGACCCCTCGTATAAGGAAACGAACTTTTTTCTCCTCAGGCATGTCTGGGTCAGCGTGACGAAATAGTTGGGTCATTTCTTCTGTGAAAATGGCGACATTTTCATTTGGTAGTTGAACCCGGGTATCTAATAAAGCAGCGGCCCTCTCTTTGCGAGCGACGCTCGCGAACGTTTGCAGGAATGCGCCTCAGAAGACATCCCACGTTCGGAGCGTGGACTCCCGATTTTCCAGCCAGGTCCTTGTGGTGTCTTCCAAATAGAAGAACACACGACGCAGCTTTTCGTCATGGTCCCAGTGGTTGAGGGCGGCCACACGGTCGTATGTTTCTAGCCAGGACTCCGGGTCTTCGAACGATGACCCATGGAAAATTGGTGGTTCCCTGGGTTGATGCAAGACGATCGTGGGCTGGGACGCTGCGGTTGTCATTGTCGCTGCAGTCGCGGTCATGGCCTTGGTCTTCCGCGCCTTGTCTTGTAGAAGCCCGTACTCCGGTGGTAGCCCTTGCTGTCGATGGCTTGTTCGCTGCTCCTGGTTGGCGTCGGTGTCTTCTCCGCGACGTGGGCTGGGTTCACGGCTTGACGGGGGCGTTGGTACATGAACGAATCAGCACCTCCACCAGATGTCACCCGGTCGTGACGTGGCCGAATACAGGAGACTTCGTGTTGGGATTTAACTGTTTATTTGGGCGAACTTGTGCCCGGTAAACGGAAAGTCCAATTACAGCAGCAGTCTCGCACAGATAGCAGTCTCGGACTGATAGCGGCGAACGGAGCGTCGGCCTTCGATCAACAACTGACAAGCGGCGAAGCGCGTCGGCATTTATACTCTTGCCGTCGAATGTTATAGCGTTATCGCTGGCGGTGGCGTAGGTTCCAGAACAATCTGTATTGTTCGCACAGTGGGCGTGATCTTATCGAATTGATCTACTACAGTCCGGAACTTTCCCGAAAACTGCAGGCGCGGTTTGCGCTGAGAATCGTGTGGTGTTTTGGGACGATAACAAAAACTTGGGAAATGGAACGTGGCATTATCCATGCGTTGGGCGGAAATGATACGGATTAAGGATTTGAAGTGTTCAGCACTTTGGGTTGGGCACCATGACGAAGCCGAACGACAACCAATGCTTCGCAAGTCAGTGACGGTTGGGCAGTAATCTTGCTTGTGATAACCGACAAGATTGTTATGCCCAGCAAGACGTCATGAAGACCATGTGCAGATACGCAGTTTCATGTTCAGTATGTGTTCCGTAACAACTTTCATGTGTGTTTATCACACCTTTTTTGTTCCGCTTGCCATACTCACACCAAGCATTGTGGTCTGAGATTTAGAGCAACCGCGTTCAAGTGTCACTTGCACCGTGCTCAAAGTCACCGTGGTCGCAGAATGCTGATGCTGGGGAGTTTCTTGCGGAACACGGGCACAGTGGCCGGGCGCCGCGTCGGCCGCGTGGTGGAATGCGACCGTAAAGAAGGCGCATGACCGACCGTGTTGTCTGTACAGTTTCTGAGATAATAACGTGAAAACACTCACCCTTGGCAGTGCATCTAGCGCTCGTTCTCGTGTACTTTCTTGGTTGTCGGTAAGCTGTTACTCGCTGTTAATACTCGGACGAAATGATTTCGCGAAGGTGTCGCGCGGGCCTAGAGTGTTGAGATCCGTGCCATTAGTTTCGGATCGTCACGACACACGCACTGCGGAGCCCGCGTGCTTTCAGATCTCGAGAGAGAGTCGCACCTTCAGCTTTACATTCGAATGTAAACAAGAGAGAAGATTTAGCCCAGTCAATATGGCCGACTTCCGGCTTCACCACGGCTTTACAACAAGTGACGTCAGAGTTCCTCCTATCTTTCCTTTCACCGTACTTCGACATATAGATCACGTGTAAACGCATTTCTAGAAAACGATTTTGATGGCATACTAAAAACGCCAATGTTATTTTGGAGAGTGACAGTGAGTTCACACGTGCCCCGCCGCGGTGGTCTAGTGGCTAAGGTACTCGGCTGCTGATCCGCAGGTCGCGGGTTCAAATCCCGGCTGCGGCAGCTGCATTTCCGATGGAGGCGGAAATGTCGAGGCCCGTGAGCTCAGATTTGGGTGCACGTTAAAGAACCCCAGGTGGTCAAAATTTCCGGAGCCCTCCACTACGGCGTCTGTCATAATCATATGGTGGTTTTGGGACGTTAAACCCCACAAATCAATCAGTGAGTTCACACGTTTCACCTCCTTCTCTACGTGAACAATCAAACACTTCGAAACCGTCTAAAACATTACTCGGGCTATAGTTTTTATAGTCAACCTCATCCTATACATGCCGATCGGGAAAATCGCTGCGGGTAAAGTACCAGTACACAGACCCACCGCGGTGGTCTAGTGGCAAAGGTACTCGGCTGCTGACCCGCAGGTCACGGGATTGATTTTCGGCTGCGGCGGCTGCATTGCCGATGGAGGCGGAAATGTTGTAGGCCCTTGTGCTCAGATTTTGGTGAACGTTAAGGTGGTCGAAATTTCCGGAGCCCTTCACAATGGCGTCTCTCATAATCATATGGTGGTTTTGGAACGTTGAACACCACATATCAATCAATCAAATTACCAGTACACAGAGAAAAATTAGGAGAGGTGACACAACTCGATGCAAGAAAGCCGTATACGAACACCCGCCCCGCCGCAGTGGTCTAAGGTAGTCGGCTGCTGACCCGAAGGTCGCGAAATCAAATCCCGGCTGTAGCGGCTGCATATCTGATAGAGGCGGAAATGTGCTCAGATTTGGGTTCGCGTTAAAAAACCCCAGGTGCTCAAAATTTCTGGGGCACTCCACTATGGCGCCTCTCGTAATCATATGGTAGTTTCGCGACGTTAAACCCCACACATCAAACAATTAAATGCAGCCATGTATGCGAAAGCCCAGCCGCTGTGGTCTAATGAATATGGCACTCGACTGCTAACCCGAAAGTCGTGGAACCAATACTGGCTGTGGCGGCTGCATTTTTGATCGACACAAAAGTGAACCGTGTAGTTAGACTTAGATGTTCGTTGTAGGATTCCAATGGGTCAAAATTTCCGAAGTCCTCTACTAGGGCATCTTCCATATTCATATTGCAATCTCGGAACGTTAAATACCAGTAAATATTATTAGTACGTGAAGAAGTTTGGGTTACAGAAAAGGTAAGAAGGAAACATTGCAAAAGCCTATACTTAGCTTTATCATTTCGTCCCCCCCCCCTACTTCAGCCCACGAAAGCTTGCTGTAAGCATTAGGCAACAACACCGTGGACAGTGCTTTTTCTTTCCAATTTCAACTAGGCTTACATGTATACGTGTTGAACGACCAAAGTGAATTGGGCCGAACCACAAGAAAAGGAACATTTCAAGCGATAAGTTCAGTGGTGAAGCTAGAAGGAGTTT
>WOVY01008241.1:0-15015 GCA_013436015.1 Rhipicephalus annulatus
GCTCTAACGCTGTTTAACAGTTGATCATGCGGCAAAGAATAATATAAGTCGACTACATCAAGACTAAAAGCTGTAACACCGGAGCATTCACATTTGTTGAGGTATTCAACCACGACACCAGAGTTTGACTGCCACGGTGTCGTGTTGAGGTATTCAACCACGACACCGTGGCAGTTGGTTGTATCTCAGTATCTGCAAGAACATCTTTCTGCGTTGCGCGTAAATGACCCTTTTCACGCAAAAAACTCTGGTGTCGTGGTTGAATACCTCAACAAATGTGAATGCTCCGGTGTTACAGCTTTTAGTCTTGATGTAGTCGACTTATATTATTCTTTGCCGCATGATCAACTGTTAAACAGCGTAGAGCAGTGCATTGTGGAAGACAATGATGAGATATCGTTCAGGAATAGCACGGGAATTTCGACTCAGTCTTTTCTAGAAATTTTGACGTTCTATTTGAAGTCCACCTTCCTCGTATGGCTTGGGAACCTGTACATGCAAAAATCAGGTGTTTGTATAGGTTCAAGTGTGGCCCCTGTTTTAAGCCAAATTTTTCTTGGGAAGGTGGATGCAGCCTTAAGCACTGAACTTCAACCTGGCACAAAAGTATTCCGTTATGTTGACGATTATCTGATTATCATCGAAAAGTGTTCAGCAGTGGACGTTGAAAGTATGAAGGCATGCTTCGAGAAGGAAGGCATGGGCCTCCGGTTCACCTCCGAGCTTCCAAAAGATAACAAATTGCAGTTCCTAGACCTTACCCTGTTTTTTGGTGATAAGCACCTTTGCTGGCGATATAATCCTCGTTCTGCAAAACCCGTTCTAGACTACTCTTCCGGACATTCCAAGCTTGTTAAACGCGGAATCGTAATGTCATGCTTACGTTCAGCCCTCGAAAAATGTTGCCTGCATACCTTGCAAAGTGGTTTCGTAGCACAGTTGGAACGGCTGATAGGTGCGAGATACCCTTCCTACGTAATAGCCTCAGTCTGTGAAAAGCTCTTGCGTACGGTCAAAAATAATGAAAAACGCACATGTACTTCGTCAGGGAACAAGGAAGAGAATAAGAAGCGCGCGGCAGTAATCCCCTACATTCATAAAATGGCCCATGGGTTAAAAAACGTGGGAAACCGGTTCGGTGTGCGCGTGGTTTTCTCGGCACCCAATAAATTGGCCAGTATATGTTCAATGGTGCACAGGAGGGCACATAATGCATCTAAAGGTAGAGGATGCCTCCAGAAGCACGTAACTAAGTTTGTTAAGTGCAACACCGGAGTAGTATATAAGATACCCCTTTCTTGTGGACGTATGTACATTGGCCAGACCGGCCGATGTGTGAACGTGCGTCTCAGAGAACACAGAAGCTCGTTGAAAAATACACCTTACTCCCATTTAGCGTCACATTGCGTTTCATGCAAGTGCCAACCTCTGTTTGAGAATACAATTGTTCTGTTCCGGCATCCTCATCAAACTACGCGCGAAATTTCTGAAGCCTATCACATTTCCAGGAATACGGACCAATGTATAAGTCGTCCTTCCTTATCACTACTTGACTGTGAATTCAGCTACCTAGATAACCCTTAGACAAGTGCCTTGATTACACGCTTCGCATGCTGCCCTTGATTTCGTCATAATCTTTTTTTTGACATGCGCATTTTGTGTTTATATATGTCCTTCCGATGTGGAAAATAAATCAGTTGTTAGTTGAGCGCTCGTGTTGTGTGGTTCCTCGCTTCGTCCTTTGTGTTTTCTCTGCGCTCCCAGTTCGCTGAACGAAGAAAAAGAGTAGCATTAAAAATGGTGTTTCCACACGATAATCAGGCTTTCGCCTCATAATATTGCCCCTAAATGTTGCTGCACTGGTTTCGCTGCTCTGAGCGTCTGCTACGGTGACGCACGAATGCGCCCCTTGCGTAGGTTCTTCGCGATTCCGTTTTTTTAGTCTTTTTACTAATTGAGAGAAACTGTCAAGTCCGCGTGCTGTCCGTCTCATTGTGCATGGCCGCAGTAAAGCGAAGCTGTAAATAGCAGTTCAAATTGGAATGAATGTCGTGAGCGAAAGCTACACGTGTGCTTTTGTCACAACGCCTCGGCTACGGGAAGGAATGCTTTAAATAACGATGCTAATAGAAAACTGCTTTTTCTTACACCCATATCAAATGGACAACAGCGATGTCTGCATCCCTTAGCTTTTTATTGGATCAGCAGCAAATATACAAATATCGTTCAATGTGTAGAAACAAGCAGCTGTAATTTAGCCAAAGGATAAAGCCAGGCATAAACCAACGCGGTTTTTTTCCACCTGTCAACAGCATATTAAATGTGTTTACAGACACGACAAAATAAAAATAAAGATGCTTAAAACCGGCTGCTATATACAAAGAAATATCAGTCACACACACTATGCATAAAGATACATTTTAAAGGAAAACAAAATAAAAATAAAGATGCTTAAAACTTATTGCTTTACATATATACAAAGAAGTATCACTGTTACACTGGCTATGTACACAGATAAACATCAAAGTACAAAAAAATCACTGTAAATACTATGTACAAAGGAAACTGTTACAGTTATGTAACAGGACGAGTGGAGCACTCAGCTGTACGGGAATCCTACACGCACCTACGGAGCATTAGGTGCTGCAGCCTCCTGCGCCGTTTTTCCGTAGCTCTATTGATTCCTTTAACCAAAAAGTGCAATGGAGTGACAACATAAAGTTTTACCACATGAGACTTGACTGCTTTTGCATGTTGAGCACAGCCAAGGGGTCTCCCTTCAACCCTGACCAGATGCAGCACATATAAAATGCTACCACTGCGCAGTTCATTAGTGCTGAAGCAGTCTGTAAATGTGTCTTCTAAATAGCTAACGAAGTCAAACAGCTCCTTAGACGGGTACAACAAACCACCTTTGTCGCAAAAGTTCGTAAAGGCCGAACACTCATGTTCCTTCCCTTCTGAAGCTGGAATAAGCAGTGAAGTACGACAAGCAGTGCATCCTGACTTCTGCACACACTTTCTAGCAACATATCCAGCCATGTAATATGCTAGGCGAGAGTCACTTTTTTTCCCACAAGGCTGTAATACTCAGTTGGGGCAGCAGTACTGTCATGGCAGGCAGCGCTTTCTATCACGTCAAGATCTCCTTGAGCGATGTGGTCATCAATTGTTTGCTGCAGGCTTGTTGCATCTGCCGAGTGTGCATCTCCAGTGTCGAGCAGTGATGTAAGCACCAATGGTGTAACGCTCGCACCGTGCACTGGCTTAGCTAGGCTATAGTAGCTCAGGCAGTTGACAGCAATTAAGAACTGCTCTGGGGTCGGATGGTCATTACAGCCCGACGACTGCCGCACAACTCCAAACAAGTTCTCGAGTGGATCTTGGCTTAGGTTACTCGTCATCAAATACCTGTAGCTTAGTTCTGTGGTAACATAGTCCAGTAAAGAAAGCACACTGGACAGCGTAACCCTCAGGCCAGTAGCTGTCTGCTTGCTAAGGAACCCGACGCCCTTGCCGACATGCTGCTCCCACTTGTCAATGTAGTCTAGAAAACTGGAGAGCGCAGAACTACCACTTGAGTGCGGCCAAAGAGCCTCGGACTTGAATCTGGAGGTCATCAGTTTGATGAGCTGGTTCATCAGCCTGTAAATGCAAAAAAATCTTCATTAGAGCTGGGTTCAACAGTGATGGCCATTAACGCACTCTTGTCTTTTGCCCAAAGAATACAGCAGATACAATATATTTAAGTACATGAAGAATGATTCTGTAGCATCAACTGCACCCTTTCCATAACGTGACTCAAGGGTGTCCTTGTAGTGGTGTAGACCACGCAGCACAAAGTCTCCGAATAGCTGGAAGGCAAGGGACACTCTCATCTTCTCGAAGTCATTGGGCTGAAGGTGGCTTGTAGTCAGCCCTGGCATAGCCTTCAAGGTGATGCTGTCTTTGTCCAGGTTGAAAGCCTCGGCCACAAAATACACTGACACCTGCATCAATATAAAAGTGCAGTGATTACCCAGTTGACTTAATATAAAATGTTAAGCAAGAATGTAATAAAACATTTATACCCGTCCATTTGGTGTGTTGAAACCACCTTTCAAGAGGGAGTTGCGGAGGCACTTCACTAGATGAGGAAAGTCTGACAGGAAATGAAGGTTCCTCTTGGGGTCCACAGGATGCTTCACCTTGCACGTTATTTTGCTTGAGGTTCCCTGGATGCCCATCGATGTCCACATTCGTCTATTCCACGAAGCTCCGTCGCAGGTTATGAAGTCGACAAAGAGTCCTGCCTGTTCTGCTAGGATCGTTGTTTCGATCAATATCTTGCAGAGAAGGTCGCCCTTAACATTTCCGTGCGCAGCAAACACCCCCAAAACCTGAGAAAATTTGCCTGCAAATGGCTCGAACATAACAACCATACCATGGTCGCAAGGAAGGTTCGCATCTGCCCGTGGTATAAAGGGCCCCAGGTCAACAAAGCCTCCGATTCTACCAGTCTTGTCAATTGAAAGGTGCTCAAACAACTTCATTTCGTCCACCAGGATGCCGCCATGACGGCTGAAGGTGTCCATTGTGTCTGTTTTCGTCTTCAAAGTTTCTAGAATCTTTCTGTTGAAACCGAAGCCACTCCTGTACGAGGTGGTGTACTTCCGCAAAGTAGTATCGCCCGGAAGCACGAGAATGTTGTGTCTTCTCAGATGTCTATAGAGCTTCGGACTTCTCATCTTCATGAGAATGCATTCGAGCATCCATTCATTAGTGAAACGCATGCCATTTGTGCTCTTTCGCTTTGATGCTCTGAAACAGTGCCGCACATTTTCCTGCTGCTTTGGGGGCAGCGTAGAGATCTTCTCTTCCAGTGTCTCTTCTTTTAAAGCCGCGTATTTGGCTCGCATGCCCTCAATTCTACCTTTCAGGCTCAGCACCTTTTTAGAAAGGCGCCTGTGCTTTTGCAAGGTTGACCTCAGCCTCTGGGCAGCTGTCCTCACTTGCTTTCGGCGATGGCACTTGAGCCAAGACATTCTTGTCAGAAGAGCCTTTCGAAGGTACCGACAAGACAGGCAAGGAGCTCCTGAAAAGCATGGTAATGTTATTTTGTGGGGTTTGCTAAATGACTTCTCTAGTATACCGCTGTGCAAATAAACATAATTCATCAGCACCTAATATATGTCACTGCTAGATAGATAGATAGATAATATTTTTATTAATTCAATAAAAGATAATACATAGGAAAAATGTTATACAGAAGGAGGTCCCAAAGCTCTAGGCTGCAAGGGGACCTCCTGTGCTGGTTACATAAAGAAAACAATACATGTAAAGCAACTCGGCAAACAATAGAATAAGTTTAAAGGAATCAAGTACATTTCATTGCAAAAGAAAGAAACAGTAAATTATTGAAAAATCGAAACACTTGATAGCAGATGAAATCCATCAGCAAATGATCAATAACACCTGGCAGCAGAAGAAATGAAACTTGAATTGTATATACACATAAGTGCATGTTAGATAATAAATGATCGATACAAATATCACATGTGCTGAGTAGTAATAGGTAAAAAAAAAGAAAAGTTAAAAGTGGCTCCTGAGGTAAAGTAAGTTCACGAAGCTATCAGCCTTCAAAACAATTTCTGTTACGTCTCAGGAGCTCGGGCAAAATATCTCACACTTTTTCAGTTTACCATGTTGCCTTATGTGCAAATATACTACATGTACACAAGTGAAAGATTAGTTTCGCCCTTACCTTCTGTCACTGTCGTTACTGCGCATCTCCAGCTGTAGAAAGCGCCGCCAATGACGGCTGTTTTTTTCAGGAGGCTCTTTGTTAGCTCCTCTGCGATGATCGCCGATGTAGACATGGCACCAGGGCATTTCAGTAAGCCTGAGGCTCGAAGAAGAACTCCCTCAGCTTCCCTTACAGTCTCGACACGTCCTTCAGTGATCAATTTCCCAGCGAGGAATGTCCTGAATGAGACTTCTTGGTCCTTGCTTACACTGAAGAGGACCGAGCGGTCCGAGTTTACGGTCCCAGTGGACTCTACAAGCTCTCCAAGGGCGTATACCGTACCTTCAAAGTTTGGAAACCGATGGGACGACCAATACGCAGACGGAGTACTCAGATTACACAAATTGTCAGCGCCAAGCACTGGGGAATCAAATCCGTCGCTTTCGAACGGCTCTTCCACAGCCGCAGTGCTGCATGGGCTTTCAACTTTCTTCCTTTTGAGCTTTGTATCATCAAGCTTGGCTGGTGCCTCCCGTTTGCGAGGTGCTCGCTTGGGAGGAGCTGTCGAGCTCAAGTACTTTGGAGCATTTGGCAATACCGTAGGCACTGCGTCACTCGTTAGTGCCGGTGTTCCGCGCTCAATCCTCACCTCCTTTCCGTTCACAATGTGCACGTAGTCCCGCTGAATGTACCGCTTATCGAAGTGGAGCTCACACGCTGCGCATTTGCTATCCAGGGGTTTGTCGCTCCGATGTAAGTTCTTCTCCCAGAGCGCCCGACGAGCTTCATCTTTCGGCACGCTGAACAATGAAAGCTGCTTCTCCGCTTTAACGCCCGAGTAACCGGTGCGACAGCCTGGCTCATAACAATGCCGATGCCTGCCTTTCGGCATGGCTACACCGTTTTCACACACGAGTAAACGGCACTGAGTTGCAAAACATTTCGCGCAACACGCAGTCCCCGTCGCCTTCGCTGCAAATTGCAATGGCTTGGCGGCGGACGCGGAGGAAATTTCCAAGCCGCTTCGATCGCAGCGCCCCCACGCTAACTTTCCGCATTTCGGGCTTCGCCAGGAAGCGTAGGCGGCACCCGGCGATCGCGCCACTCAACCTATTCTAGTACACTCTACCCATGCAAGCACCAAAATCTCGAGTTTCTTTTTAGGCACTGCGTGCTCCCGACCGGGTTGCAGAAATTAGGTGCCTTTTCTCATCTTCTAGCCACCACCACCACCACCACCAAAACCCGTCGAGGTGCAGAAAAAGAAGGAAGGGGCTCGCCCCTCAACTTCTTAGACAGCAGCGCAACCCGGTTTCCCTCTCCCCTCAGTGGTGAGAAGGCGCCTCCCACCCCGGTTGTCAAGGGGCGAGGGAGGTCATCTCGCCGTCGCAAGCGCGGCGGCAGCCGAGCACGGGCAGCTGCAGCCGCGACGGAACTGTCAACTTCGTGGTCCGAATCTAGCCGTTCGGAAAACACCTCGCCCGAGTATAAGCGCCACGCAGCAACCGCGGCGGTGGACGACGATTCGTCATCTACCACCGTGGAGGAGGCTCCGTGCGACACCTGCAAGTCGGTCGTGTGCGGCTGTTCCGACCTTTCGGACATAACCTACATGTCCACACCGGTCTCTCCCATCGCGGCAGAGCCCGTAGCTTAGCTCACGACTGGCGTATAGAAGTTCCTTTCCCTTCGGCCTTCTGTTCGCCTCTTTCGCGAAACTGGCGCGCTTCTTCTAATCTATCACTATGGCTTGTCTTTCCCTCACCATCGCTTTTTTCAACTGTCACGGCTCCTCTCGCGCCGCAAAACAAAACGCAGTAATCAAGTAGCTCGTGCTAGAAAGGTAGATGTTCTCGTATTACAGGAAACTTACGTCCATAGACTCCGTCAGATCAAGTCCTTCGACGCGACGTTTGGCACCAGGTCCTACTGGGGTTTTGGCGTGAGCGGCTCGTGGGGCGTGGCTATCGTTTTGATACCGCGCTTTACGGGTACCGTGCTACGCTACTTCAGGGATTCTGATGGCCGTGTATTGTCGATGGATCTAGATTCTGACATCCGCATGGTAAACGTGTACGCTCTAAACGACTACCGTTCGCAGAAAGATTTTTTTGCCGCATTGGATAACCACCTAGTCGGCCCCTCTCGAGTCGTACTGGTGGGGGATTTCAATTGCGTGCTAGATCGTATTGAGCGTCAAACGTTCAGAGGCGCCGCTCCAAAATGAACAGATTGGAATGGCGAAGGCATACTGCGCGAGCTGGTCGATGAGCTGGGGCTGATCGTCGCTTGGCGCGCTCTTCGGCCGGCCCAGTCAGGAATGACTTGGGCTGGCAGCAGCACGCGGAGCAGGATCGACCGCTTTTACGTCTCGCCGTCACTGGCTCCCAGTATGCATTCCTCGTGGGTAGTCTCCTCGGCTTTAAGCGACCATTGCTTCCTTATTTTAAGGCTCACCAGCGAGATCGAATCCCGGCTGCGGCGGCTGCATTTCCGATGGAGGAGGAAATGTAGTAGGCTCCTGTGCTCAGATTTGGGTGCACATTAAAGAACCCCAGGTGGTCAAAATTTCTGAAGCCCTCCACTACGACGTCTCTCATAATCAAATGGTGGCTTTGGGACGGTAAACCCCACATATTAATCAATCACTACACTTGTCCGTTCAAAGATAATATATGCATCCATCATCTGGAACCCACATCTATCATATCTCATCGATTACCTAGAATCAATACAAAATGAAGCAGCAGGATTTATCACCAACAAATATTCTCGCAACTACAGCACTATAGATATTACACACTCACTTTCTTACCCCTTCTTGAAAAACGCAGACTGTTGTCACTGTTGTTGCATTTTTATACATTTTATCATAGTAGATCCTGCCTTCGCAAAGCTTGCACAAATGCACCTCATAATATTTCGAAACGCATTGATCACCAATTATTAATACAGCCTTTTTTTGCATGCACAATTATGTATCAACACTGACTGAGTGCCCGGACGTCGACTACCTTTGCGCTGACTGTTTTGTTAGTTTTGTGTATGGTGCAGTCAGCACTTCCTCTATATCGATGTGTCGCTGTCTGTATGATTGGGATATTATTCTCTGCGAATTCGGTGATGCGTAAGCGCTAGCTGTTTCGGGCAAGCAGTAGTGTTGAATTACCCAACCTGCGTCCATGTGATAATGCACGAGTGATGGTTGTGTGCGTGTTGTGCAGCGGTTTGTACGTTTGTATGATTGCAGTGCATGATGATACGTAAGTGTTGGCTGATTTGTGCAGACGTTAGTTCTGAATAAGATGGTGCGAACTGACTCGCTTTACTGATCGCCGTCAAACGGGTACTTACTTGCTGCATGTGGTCACCTTTAAGTGCGACAAGGGCCGATTGCGGTCAGTTAACAAATGGACTGACGGCTGCATCATACTTGATCCGGATTAGTTTGGACCGTGTAGCGGTGAGCAATACTGGTTTCACTCGAGATTGCGAGCAACAAGTTTGTCACTGCGGCGCAGCACTGTACAGCCTAATTCAGATCGACTTTGGCTGAGATGCCTTGATCGTGATCGCTAGTGCCTGTGCGACACAGTATAATTATCATATTGTTTGCACAACTGGCACAGTTAGTCCAAGTAGCATTGTGAAAAAACAAACTGTGAGTGCGATATCTCCAGTTGGAGCTCACACACGAGCCGTTCAGTTCATTACACATTAGTGGTCTCTACCTCATTGGCTGCTGGTTGAATCAGTTCATGACAGTGCAAGATAAGCAGTCCACTACACATAGAAAGTCACTGTGTCAAAATTATGCAGCAAAGATGCGTCATATCTAGGTAAGTCTCTAGAATGATGGGACATTTGCAATGAGCATATGTTTATGCTCGGTCTTGCAAACTAGCATATTCCTCACGCTGTTGGCAATATTGTTTGCTGGTGTTCTGCAGATATCAGCCACAGTGGGCCACAGCATTATAAACATATTGTATGACTGATGTGTCAAGTGGTTACCTGCACATTTTTGTCTATATAAGGAGCACGTGCTTTGCCTTCAACGCAACTTTGGCATGCTTATTTTTCTTGACACCTAGATCTAAAGCTCGCCCTACTGTGAAGTTGTAGTTTGATATGTTTATGGCCCAATAATGTTCTGAACATCGTGGCACTTTCCAAAGTGCACTGTGCAGCATATTTCAATCAGTGCATCTCCTTTTCATTATCCAGTAGTAGTTTATCTGGAGCAAGAAACATACGGTCTTTCTGCTTTCTCCCACTTTATAATGCAAATTATTTAATAAAAGATCAAATACATTAATGAAAGGATCAGGGCAGTGGAGGGATTTGACACTTCGATGTCCCACTACCATATTGCAATTTTCCAGTGCGCCTGAAAGACCATTGCTTGGCATATTTAGCCCAGAATCAATCATATTGTTGCATCCATTGTCTTTGTAGGCTTTTAGTAATGAAAACATGTTCAGATGATCGACAACGGCTGGTCTATTAGTTTCTAAACGTCACCCGATTGATACTATATGCCTAATGATTATAGCAGAGCATTAGAGTAATTGTTCAAAATATGCTCTCTATGGCTGCGGTGCTCCAACCAAGTTATTTTCAGTTATTAAATCCTGGGAGCACCTGATTACAGCATTATTGGGAGTCTGTTATCATGCGCATATCTTTTGTACTTGCATAAGTTTTTGTGCTTGCAGGCCCATGTAGAGCAGAGTAGTAGGAACTAATGTTGCTAGTCATCAAGAGCATAATAAAAGAATTTGACGTACCTCTCCCGCAGCCTTGCATTGCAACTTGAAATGATGTGCGCCTCCAACAATATGGAAGTTTGTCTGGTTAGAGTTCGTTGATGAAGTAAAAGTACTTGTAATCTTTAAATTCTCTAACATCTCCTGAGGGGACCTTGATGGTCAGAAACAAAATGCTTCCTTATCAGAAAAATCAAGGCAAGGCCTCTCTTGATTAAGAATAAAAAAAGCCCTTTGCTAGTCTTTGGCAGTAAAGTTCAAATAGACTTCTCCAACACACAGGAAAGTCAACTGTTTTTCTAGGTCTTGAGCATTTTTTCTGACCTCGTCCAGTGTAATTGTAAGCGCTGTTTTTATACTTTATATAGGTTCTTTTCTATCTGTTCATAAGAAACTTCTAATAGTAATACCTGAAAGTTATATCTCTTTAAATTCAAATAATTTTAATATCAAGACCTTTGCAACTTGTTCAGGTTTTCTTTGACGTGTCAGAATGGTGTCATAACATATAACTTCGCTGTAATGAATGGGATATTTGTCGTCTGACTGAATAACTGCTGTTTCAATTGCCATGCATTTGGATAGATTATCAAACACATTACAAATGATATAAAGACAAAAGCTCTGACTTAGTAAACACGATAGTTGCTTAATTCAACTGTTGCATCTCGTCAAGCGGATAACATATCATTCAGTAAAAGCATTGCTGGTGATCTCCATAGTGATAGAACACATTTAATTGAAGTGATCAGTATGGAGGTTATACTTCGTTGCATGTACATATAGCAGCATCATATTTATACTTTTCTTTATGCCTGTGCATTTCATTAATGACATTTGAACAACTCAGAAGTAGTGCCCGTCTTTCTCATGTTTCCCTCCGACTTGCATTGTGTCCTATGCTGGGTGCCAAAATAGATTAACCTGTCACACCTCCGATTCACCACAAGGACGCTTCTATTTAGACCATTGTTGAAGATAGTAACATGAATCAGTTTTATGCTGTACAGCATATGAGCAATACTGCTTGTTTGAACGGGACGCTATACCATCGGTTACATTTACATGCCATTTTGGTCTACATCTGTGCACTTTAAAAAACCATGAGAGTCAATGTAAATGTTTTTATTTATTTATAAAGTAGGACGCAAAAAAAAGTCTGCACCTCTCTTCTGCCACATGGGCAGAGGGAAGTGGAACAGTGCAAAGCTGCACGAGATCTCAGGATTGATTCCCAGCCACAGCATTAACATTATAGTGCGTGCGATATGTACTAGTGCAATGCACTTCAATAGAGGAGGAGAAATGAAGAGGAAAGACTGGAAAGTCAACCAAGCTTTGGCTCAGTTGGCTACCATACACTTGGGGTGGGGAAAGGGAGTATGATAGAAAAGAAAGAGATAGGGCAAAAAAGAAGAGTAAGAAAGAGTTGCATTGATTGTCACCTAATTTGGGTTTCAATTTGAGGTCAAAAATATTTCGGCATTAACTTGCTACAGTGGATCTCATTATCAGGTTATATTTTTGCATCACGAAACTGTAGAACTTAACTTTAATTCTCCTCTAAACCAGCATAGGTGCTCAGTGCTTGCAAAACCCTGCTCCCAGTTTTGCTCGCGTGGATGTCTGGTTCATCACACATTTTATGGCATTATTTAGCAGTGCAGTTTTTCAGGCCCTTTCTGATTGCTCTGTTCCCCTTCCCTTTTTCTTTCTTTTCAAAATTTTAAAATCCAGAAAACAGGTATACGGTGAACATTTACAGCCAAGTAGTTTAAACTGCATGGTAAGACGTTTGGAACAGTTTGTAATGTGCTAAAATTGGCCCATATTTACGCACCTTGCAAATCAAGAACAAAATTCCTTCATCTTCGAAATGCAAACTTATGTGCAGCAGTCATGCAGCTATACTGTAAGAGAAATAAATGTTCAAGACAAATAGAAAGTTTTATTGAAAGTTACTGGCAGAGAATACAAATTTGCATTCCTTAAAGAAGTTGCATTCCTAGAAAGATTTACAACTGACCTCAAGTATCAATACCAATTCTGTGCAATTAGAGAAACTGCAGGTTCAAAAAAAGGTGAATCAAAAATCAAATCGAGGGAGCAATTAAACATTAATATCACTAAGCACTTTGACTAAATATCCTGTTAAAGATTGCCGAAAATTAAGCAGTTGCAGACAAGTGCGCAAGTAGTAACAAAGAAAACGCTTAGCTAGAGGTTCAAATCTAAATTCTAGCCATGGTAGCACATCTTTATGATGCAGGAAAAATAAAGAAATCACGAAAATGACCGGATCTTGGATGATGAAGCCACAACATTGTTTTATTAGCAGTTTTTAAAATGATCCATTTGTGCAAATTTTCAATTACGTTCAAGACTTAGCTCGTTGTTTTCTTGCTTGGAGTGCAGATTCATTTCCTTCATTGTCACCCTTCTTCCTTTGAGGCCCCTGGAACCAAGTACCCCTACCGGTAACAGACATGGCAAAATATCCCGCCTCAGCCTTTATTCCTGTACAAATCAACCAGCAGCCTATCTTCCCACTGCTAAATAAAAGCGGAGGCGAGTTAGCTGTGCATGCATGAACTTCACTGCATGAGTCTGACACAGCACCCCACAGCACAAGCTCTCGTAAGAAACCGTGATGTGTTTCACTTTGTTCTAACTATAGAGATTTAAGCAAAATTTGTTGAAAGAGAAAAATATGAAAACAGGTGTGCTTTTTATTTCTGTAATGTGCATTGCAGTTTAAATTATTGTGCAAAGAGAACACTCGCAGATGGAGCAGCTGAATGGGTGGCAGGTGTTCTTTGGTTGATGGGGCAGTCACATTCAATGGGCTTCTTGTGCATCCTGTGGCGATTCTATGAAAACAGCAAATGCTAGTGCCTCCATTCCAACTTAGATCCCGAGTGAGCACTGTAACATACTGAGCAAGCGCCACTTCTTACTTTACAGGAGACCTGAAATATAATTAATGTCCGACGAATTTCGACAAACGTATAAAGCTGGCGTGGAACTCTAGCAACAGGTTCATGCAGCCTTCGTTTGTTTTCGTCAGGAGGCGTTTGATTCAATGTTAATGCCACGAAGAGGTGCTTCGGCATTGTCGGTTGCGTCGGAAGCAAAACAATTGGCCGCATTGGTTACTGGGTTGGAATAGGTAATGACAAAGAGTTTTGTAGACAAGGAATTAATGACACCTTCTGAATACCACTTCTTGATGCCTAAAAACAAGCAAGCAGGCAGCTTCTACCTTCTTAAAGATTCATAATGTTTTACATTGGTGAATTATCATCACACAAATACCATGCAGAGTTCTACTATCCCAACAATCATATGCCTACTGAGCCGTTATCAGAACTCCTAAAATCGTTGTTCCTTCAACATACCACCTTCTCTTCCATGCTTTGTTCAAGACTTACTTTATTTGTTTTGAATAATAGATTCAGCTACTAATCAAACACAAACACTCTCTGATCAGGCCATCCTAGAAACATTAAATGTCTGCTTTTAGTTTAAGAATATTGTGGGCATTATTTATGCGTTACAACTTCTTATCTGTACATACTCCATCATCACCACTCTTGTTTGGGTTGTGGGGCACATACTCGAGAAAACAAAGAAGTCTTGAGGGTCTTGAACGTTGTTTTACAATATACCTATCACTGAAGGGATTAAAGCAGTAAAGTCACTCATAGAAAGCCAATGCATAAACCTGAAGCTTGTCTCTCGTTACTAAAGATAGTCCTCAAACTTAGTTATTTTTAATTGTATTCATCCAACATATTTTGGCACGGGTATGGCAACCCCTTTGCACCACCATTTTTATAGCACCATTAAAATTGAGAGCTTTTGAAATAGTCTCTGGTAACAATTTACACCAACATCTGTTACACAGATGACATATCAAATATATGTGAACATATTACAATAATATTATTTGGTGTTTAAAGTCGCAAAACCACAATATGATTAAAAGAGCTGCGAAGTTGAGGGCTCTAGAATTTTGGTCATCTGGTGTCCAGGCATCGCACAGTGCACGAGCCTCTAGCCCTCCACCTCCATCAAAATGTGGTCAAAGCAACCAGGATCAAATCTGCCACCTTCAGGTCAGCAACTGCGCACCTAACTGCTACACCATTGTGGCATGTGAACATGGCATAAGTGTGCTCAATGCATTCATTGAGGACAAGGTTCACCCTAGTAGTAAATTTACCATGCGCCATCCTTTATGGGAATGTACTTCCTAGATATAATGGTATCTACTGAAACATTAAACCCAATTAAGGTTATGCTCAACATACAGCCAAGGAATAAGCCAACAATACATAGAATACACAAGCCATCAGTCGTGACACTGCAAACAGAAAACATTCATCGGACATGCGAAGCGTTTAGGATAGGTCTGTAGCGAGAGCAATGACTACGCTCACCACGTTAAGCAACTCAAAGGAGACATTTGTTAAGAGAAATGAGTCGCGCAATGCTCTGAACAAGGTCTACAATGAACCT
>WOVY01008242.1:0-21151 GCA_013436015.1 Rhipicephalus annulatus
TTTTTCACTCTCATGGTTCGGCTCCACGGTTGCTACCTGTACTAAGTACACATATTCCTTTACAGCTTCCGGTGTCTCTCCACCTACCGCGAAGCGCTGTTTTTCGCCAAGACTGTCGCACATTTCTTTTGTTCTATGCATAGTCATTTTCAGACATGTTCTTAAGCTTTCTTTGTCCAGATCAGTAATCATTAGTCTCCTGAGTTCCTCCTTAAGGCAATGTCATCAGCGAATCACAGGTTAATAAGATACTCTCCATTAACTTTTATTTTCCCAAACTTTTCCCAATCTACGGTCTTGAAAACAACCTGCAAACACGCGGTGATTATCAGTGGAGAGATCGTGTCTCCCTGCCTTACACCCTTCTTTATTAGGATTCTGGCACTTTCTTTGTAGAAAACAATGGTGGCTGTGAGTACACTGTAGATTTCTTCCAGTATGTTCATGTAGGGTTTATCAATGCCCTGATTTCGTAGTGCCTGCGTCACTGCTGATGTTTCGACAGAGTCAAATGGCTTCTCGTAACCAATGAAAACTATGTATAGGGGTTGGTTATGTTCCACGCATTTCTCTATCACCTGATTTATGGTATGAATATGCTATATTGTGGAGTATCCTATACAAAATTCTACTTAGTCCTTTTGTAGAACTCTAAGAGAGAGAGAGAGAAAAAAGAAAGGCTGGGAGGTTGACCAGATATTGGCATTTGGTTTGCTACCCAGTGCGGGGGGCGAAAAATAGGGGCAAGAAAGAGGCGGTAGATAGAGAGGGGGAAAACACGCACGCGCACTCATGTGAAAACGAAAACACACACAGGAAGGGCGTCCTAGCTACAACCGTTCAGTAAGGCCGGTCGATCGCAAAAAGTGTAATGGCGCTTTCAAGGCATTTTTCTGTGAAGTTGCATCTTGTCGATATTGTAGAATTCCTTGCTCCGACACAGGTTTATTGTCTAATTTGCTGAGTTCCTTGCGAAGGCATAGTCGTTGTTTACTATACTCTAGGCAGTCACAAAGAATATGTTGGATTGTTTCTTCTTTACCACAGTGGCCACATGCTGCGATGTCGGCCATTCCAATGCGGAAAGCGTAGGCATTGGTAAACGCATCGCCCAACCGCAGCCTACATAACAGGGTCTGGTCTCTTCGGCAAGGCCTCGACGGAACTTCAAGACTTAGCGTAGGGTCAAGCGAGTACAGTTAGGCACGCTTGAAGTGTAGCTTATTCAACTGTGACGTGCTTTGCTGGCGAGCAAGCCTGCGGAGCTTACGTGCAGCATCTGTCCTAGAAAGTGGTAGTCGTAGTTTATGATCTTCTGTGTGGGCTGAACGGGCAGCTTGATCGACCCGTTCATTGCCGATGATTCCGCAGTGACTGGGTAACCACTGAAATGTAATTTGGTGACCTTTCTCAGTCAGGTGGTGTTTAACCTCTGCTATCTCTAGTACCAGCTGCTCGTGTGGTCCACGGCGTAAGGCTGACAGTAGAAACTGCTGTGCCGCCTTCGAGTCGCAGAAAACAGTGCACTTATGTGTAGGTTGATCAACTACAAATTGCAACGCGGCACGAAGTGCTGCCAATTCTGCTGCCGTTGATGTTGTTGCGTGAGATGTCTTGAACTTAATTGTCGTGGCCAACGTTGGTATCAGTACTCCTCCTGTAGAGCTGTCCGCCTGAACCAATTCGTCAGTGTATATATGTGTGGATTATTGGTATTTCTAATACAAGAGAAGTAGTGTGAGCTGTTTAAGAGCCGGTGACGACCAATTAGCCTTTTACTGGATGGCAGGTATGTTAATATAATCATTGGTTGAGCGAGGCACCAGGGCGGTGTCACAGGTCTAGCGGCAGGGGGGAACGATGTTGGGATCGACTCGCCATGTGCGGTCACTGTTTTGCAGTAAGATGTGCATGGTAGGTCCGCTGGTAGAGAGGCTAGGTGATGTCGAGGAGTTCGAGCAAGGTGTCGTATATGTGTCCTCAGCACTTCAACAATAATGTGGGTATTGATGAGGTGGTCCCTTGTGATGGTGATAGTTCCGCTGTTGATGCACTTTGGGGTAAGCTTAAACAAATCTGGAGTGCTTGAGCCTGGACACTTTGAAGCATTCGTATGCTTGTTTTACTTGCGTTGGTTAGCGCAGGTAGGCTGTACCGAAGGAATCCAAGGAAAAGACTCCTGTATAGTCACAACATAGCTGCTGTGGACATTCCCCAGTTCTGTCCAGCGAAGAACTTGTACAAATGACAGATGCCTGTCAATCACCTCTTCATGTATGATAAATGTGGGCTCCATGAGAGGTATCTGTCAATTTAATACCTAGGAACTTGTATAATCGGAGGCGACGTATCATTTCGCTATTTATCAGAACGCTGTAGTTCTGCATTGGTTTGCGCGTAAATGCCACAAGTTCACATCTTTCAGAAGAAATTTCGAGACCTCGTTGACGGAGGTAAATAGCAACTTGAGTGACAGCTCTTTGAATTCACGCTCGCAGCTGTAGACGTGTTACTGCAGACGTCCAAACGCAGATGTCCGTGTACATTGAAAATCTGACAGTACTTGGCAGATGCTCATCGAGAGCTATTTGCGTCAGGTTGAATAGTACAGGGCTATGTATACCACCCAGGGGAACACCATTGTATCTGTAATGTAGTGAAGCTGTCACCATCCTCGGTTCTCACGAAAAAGGATCGCTCAGAGAGATAGCTGCGTAGCCACTAAAAACATCCGACCACCCACTCTTACCTCCTTGAGAGCGGTGAGGACAACTTCATGTGTGACGTTATCGTACACCCCTTTAATATGAAGAAATAAAGAAGTGCGGAGACGCTTACGGCCTTTTTCGTGTTTCACGTAGCTGACCAGGTCAATGACGCTATCAATTGTGCCCGGCCACGGCGAAACCCGTCATAGCGTCCGGGTAGATGTGGTGATGCTCCAGGAAACCATTCTAGCCATCCTGGCACCATCCTCTGCATTACTTTGCCCAAGCAACTAGCCAGTGCAATCTGGCGGTACGTTGTTAGCACCAATGGTTACTTGCCAGGCTTCAGTATTGGAACCAAACGGCTGGTCTTCCAGTTAACTGGGAGGGTGCCCTCACGCCACGAATCATTGTATATCTCGAGGAGGGCACTCCTCGCACAGTCACCAAGATGACGCAGTGCTCTGTATGATATTCCATCAGGCCCGGGTGCTGATGTCCGTCTACACAAAGCCAGTGCTGCTTTAAGCTCATGGATGGAAAAAAATTGGTCCATGTGGTGATCTCGTGATGTCGTAACACCACGTTAGAGCGTGGAGATGTTGGGATATGCGAGCTGACCAGATAATTTGGCACAGAACTCTTCTGCCACGTCAACCTCCGATCTCTGTTGAGAGAGGGCTAGAGCCTTGAATGGAGACCACTGAATGGGAGCTGTCCGGCGCCCTCCTATTGTCCTCCGCAAGTGTGATAAAGGCTTGCGGAGATCTAACGACGCGCAGAAGGCTGCTTAACGTTGTGACTCTACCTTGTCTATGCGGCGTCGTATCTTCTTCCGAAGATGTCTAGCGATTCATAAATCGTTGATTGCTTTCGTGCGTCGGTACCTTCGTTCCGCACGCTGTCCGAGATCCTGAAGTCGTTCTAATTCCACATCAAATACGGTTACTCTCGAAGAGCATGTGAGGGTGCACACCGTGTCTTGCACTGTGGACCTGATCTCCTCTTCTAAAGCAAGTGAGGTGTTCTCTTGAAAGCGTTCTTCCATCAGAGATTCAAACTGGATCTAGTCCACTGTTTGGATAGATTCGCGTACCTTGCAAGGTGATAGTCCTCTGATCTTGACATATGGGGGAATGTGGTCACTCCATGTGTTTCCATGTGCGCAAACCATCCGGCACGTCTGAGGAGACTTCGAGAAACAAAAGCCAAGCCAAAGCAGCTGCTGTATACAGGGCCACGTAGAAATGTTGGGCTGCCATCATTGAACAAGCACAGCTCGTTGTCTGAAGCAAACGTTATCAGACTTCTACCCTTTACGCTGATCTTCATGCTCCCCCTTAGCGTATGGTGGGAGTTGAAGTGTTCGATGATGACCCATGGGCCAGGAGTGGATGATAGGATGTGTCCTAGTCTTCTGTGGTCAAATCTACTTGATGGTGACAGGTATGCACCGACAACAGTGACAGTAAAACCCTTTTTCTTCACTGTTGAGCATATATATTGGTTATCATTGTCAGGTGGTACAGACCGAAGAATTTAAGTCAGGTCACGGCGAATAAACAGCATGACCTTGCTGTTTCCACCATAACAAGTCGACATAAAGTATTCGTATCCGGAGAGCCTGATAGCGCTCGATAAATTTGGCTCGCAGATGACGATGATGGGAAAGATATTGGTGAAAACGAACCGACTGAAGTCTGCAATGCGTGATTTCAGTCTCCGTGCATTCCACTGAAAAATTGTTGCTTTTTTGACCTCTTCCTTGAAAGACAGTGGCTGGTGGGCCATTATCTACTCAAGAGCTGCCAGTACTGGACTCAGAGCGAGAGCGTCCAGTACTTGAAGTGCACATCTGGCTGACGTTGTGCGCATGTTGTTTAACAACGTGCGAATTGCATTTATAATGGGTCGTAGAAAAGCATTCACTTGCTTATCCAAGTTCCGCTGCTCCTCTGTTGTCGCAGCTTGATCTGATGAAGGCGGCTTCTGATGTGGTTCTTCCACAGGTCGCGTGCGCGTAAGTGGCGGCCACTCTTCAGTAGAGAGAGATCTACTTGTTTTCCCTCTACCATCATAGGCGTTCGCCGTTGTGTACCCTGCAGTGGGCGCCATTCCCAGACGCGTTGACTTACTTCTTGAAGCTGACAGTGTTTTTCGCGAAGACCTTTGACATCGTCGTCTTCGCCGGACTTTTTCCACAGCCGCTTTGTGGGTAGAGCTGTCTCGCACCATTTGTCTAAGAATAGTAAACTCCTTCTTTATGCGTGGAAAGTGTTTGGAAGATGCACTGTGGGCACCTTGGCAATTAGGGCACTTTAGTATGGTTGCGCTGCATTTTCCTCGGAGTGTGGTTCTGAGCATCGGGGGCACAATTTGGAGTTTCTGCACGCACTCTGCACATGGCCGATCTTCTGGCACTTATGACATTGCATAGGTTTTGGTATAAATGGTCGGACCTGGTGACGAAAGTGGCCAATCTTCACATGGGAGGGGAGACAGTCCCTTTTGAACATAATTCTTACACAATGTGTCTTACCAAGGCGGCCGACATTCACAATGACGTTATCTTCATTTGCCGGTTTTATCAGCACTGAGAGATCCGAGTTTGGAATTTCAGTGGCGATGTCATAAATGACTCATGTTGAATTGGGGCTATCAGCTGGTAATATAGATTTGACATTGATGTTACCCAGTTGCGTTACTTTCTGAAGCGCGTTCAGCGCACGTGGGTTCAGCACATCGATTGCCAAGATGTTCCTTCTTGTGTTTAATCGTACTTCTTTGATCTCATTTGGCGTAATATTCTCGAGATACAAAAACAGCGCTTGCCTGTGCAGCGCATGTAGACTGTCGGTAGCCTTCAGCGGCACAAACAGGATGGAGTGAGGTGATTGCTGAGGCGCAGTTTTTATGGTGGTCGTGCTTGATGCCGAAGATGCATTGACGATCCGTCGTTTAGCCTTGCGGTACAGGACGGGTTGGAATCCGTCGTCCGAGGACTCGTCGCTTGATGCGGAGTACAGCTCAGTGTCCTAATTCTCACTAGACGCGTTTCCTCGTTTCCTCGAAACAATCCCCGTGGTCGAAGCGGACTCGGACGGTGTCCCGTGAGGTTGGACGTTCATCTCCGCGATGTATGGGGCGATAGACCCCACAACTACAGCGAAAAATCCAGAAAAGCACAAAGACGAGCAAGGTTAACTCTAAAGTCACCCTAATTATAATAGGTCTCATTTGTGTGAATAGTTTGTAGAGAACGGACAGTAAGCTAATCACCCTGTAATTTTCGAAGTCCTTGACGTTTTATTTTTTATAAATCAAGATGATGTTGGCGTTCTTCCAAAAACTGTGGTACCCTTCCCGTCAAGACACCCTTCGCATATGAGGTAGCCAGTTTTTTCAAACACGCTCTTCTGGGCAACTAAATAAAGTACAGCTGCTTGCATGCCCCTTATCCCTAGCATCCTGTTGAAATAAGAAATGATGGTGCGATTGACGGCACGTCTTTCGTAGGTATTTCGTTTCTCGTGTTTCAAAGGACTTCACTTTGTAGTAATATTCTTTCGTTTTCTAGTGACTTAGTGTCTGACAACATTTTTGGGAAGAGAGGGGGGGGGTCACGTCTCAAAACTCTCTTCACAATTATGAGCTTGACTCTAATGGAGGGCTGCAAAAAATTGTACCACTTAGGGTTCTTTTAACGTGCGCCTCCATCTAAATACGCTGATCTCTAGCCCTTCGACTCCATCGAAATGGTGGTGCCATGATGGAGCAATTCCGCAACCTATGGCTCAACAGGCGAGCGCCACATCCACCAGACCGGCTACTGATTGCGGGGGCGACTTATGCAGACATTTTCTTGTTGCACACAACATGGGTTCTCACTTAAAACGAGCTGCATTATTGCCACCTGAATCAGATAATCCACCATTAAACGCAATAAACGTCCAGTGTAGCCGTGAAAAAAAATTTTAACAAGTGATTTTGCTGTATCACAGGTTCTATAGTGCTAATCTGCGTCAAATTTTTAAATAAAGACGGCTGTCTTGTAGAACACTTGTCTTGCTGAAAAAAAGCTTCGGCTCTAATACATTTCCTGATAGACATTACTGAATCAAATATGACTGATATTTATATGCGAATGAATTCCTGGCGAACTTCGGTGACCTTGAGCGTATATCTATCTATCTGTCTGTCTGTCTGTCTGTCTGTCTGTCTGTCTGTCTGTCTGTCTGTCTGTCTGTCTGTCTGTCTGTCTGTCTGTCTGTCTATCTATCTAGCTGCCGACGACTTTTAAATCTCCTGGTCGTTTGCATAATGCTATCGATACCAAACTTGGTATTATATAACATGACTGTATGACGAACACAACTGATTAGTCGTAATATGATAATCATGAGAAGCATGTCATAACTGTCATAATATACATGTCATGGTCTTGCTGCTCTTGCAGTGGGTTCACTCACATGGTATGTTGCAAAACTAGTATGGTATTGCATGACTGCATAGCGAACACAAGCGACAGACCCTAAAATCAAGATATTGGCATGCGTGTGATGTAACAACATGAATTCATGCCACACTCATGATGCGCTCGCGGCCGTTTCGCTTGCTTCTCATGAACCAAATTCGGTAATACGGGAAGTGAATGAATGGCGAAGGTATGTGACTGGCGCAAACATGACTTTCATGAGATGCGTGTCATATAAAATTATCACTACACATACGCTCATGATGCACTCGCGGCTGTTTCGCTAGCTTCACATGTACCAAATTCGGTATTACGTGGCGCGAACGGACGACATAGGCAAATGACACAACCAAACATTATGATCTTGACATGCGTAATATGTAACAACATGACTACGCCCCACACTCATCATGGACTTGCGGCCGTTTTGCTACCTTCACATATGCCATATTTTGGTATTACGTCACGTTACGAACGAAGGTTTGTGATGGCGAAGGTCCGTGATTGATGCAAACGTGATAATCATCACATGCGTGTCATGTAAGAACATTAATACACGGCACACTCAAACCACAAATACACTTCACGTGAACGTGCGCGCGTGCACACCGGCGTTCGTTTTATTGCGTCACCTATCACCCTTCCTCACTCGTGCTTCGCATATCATCGATTCCCACTATACGCGGGATCTGCCATCGAATCCCGGCTGCAGCGGCTGCATTTCCCATGAAGGCGGAAATGTTGTAGGCCCGTGTTCTCAGATTTGGGTGCACGTTAAAGAACCCCAGGTGATCAAAATCTCCAGAACCCTCCACAACGGCGTTTCTCATAATCATATGATGATTTTGGGACGTTCAACCCCACATACCAATCAATCAAGCAGTAGAATCTGCAAATTTTTATGGCTACCTGCCTTCTCTTAACAGTTTTTACAACATCAAACCAAAGCACCACGAAGCCAGCATAATCGCAACTATTTAACTTTCCAATATGAAGACTGGTTCATCGCGCTAAGAAGCAGTTTTAACTAATAGTAGTCGCATACATAGAAGCAGAAGTCGTGACCCAAGAGAATTGGGCATCTACACGAAATGATAAGGGAAGTAAAGAAACCTTTAGAGTGAATGCATACAGACAAGCGCGCTGGTGAAGATCAGGTAACAAGAAAATTGGCAGATCGCACGTACAGTGGGAATCGGTGATATGTGAAGCACGAATGAGGAATGTTGATATGTCACTTTAAAATGAGCACAACGTTACGAGGTGGACGTAAATTAGGCTGTACATGACTTCCATATAATGATTACGATGTTTGGACGAGTCATTTGCCTTCGTCGTCTATACTCACGTCACGTGATGCAAAATATGCTATAAGTGAATATAGCGAAAGAGCCGCGAGCGCATATGAGCATAGCATGTAGTCATGTTTTACATGACACGCATGTCATTATTATGATGTTTGGACGTGTCATCGACGTTCGTCGTCCATTTGTCTCACATAATAAATATTTTGGTACATGTGGAGCTAGCAAAACGGCCGCGAGCGCGCTATTAGCGTAGCATATACTCATGTTTTACATGACAAACATATCACGATTATCATGTTTGTACGTGTAATTCACCTTCGTCGTCCGTTCGTGTCACGTAATACCATGTGAAGTCAGTGAAACGGCCGTGAGCGTATCTTGAGCGTGGCGTGTAGTCATAGCTTACATGACATGCATGTCAAGATATCCAGGTCAGGGTATGTTACTTATATTCGCCCTGCAGTCATATCATGCCATACCAGTTTCGCAATACGTCATGTGAATGAAACCACCGCAGGAGCAGCAAGACCATAAAATGTAAATCATTACATTCATGACACATATCAAAATCATGACACAGAAGCAAAGGTTAGGGCAATTCTTTCATGTTCTTTCGAGATGCAGCTTTCATATGACACAATATTCGAGCCCACAGACTAGGAGCATTTGTAACAAACAAGTGCCGCCCTGTTGTCGTACGGTTTGCGTCATTCAAAGTTAGAGATAACAACTTCTCCCAAAAAGCAAAGTTGCACGGTACGAACATTAACATTAACGAAGATTTCTGTAAAGCCACACGGACTGCCAGGAAAAAACTGATTTCGGTAAAATCAGCGGTCAAATGTATTCAGTAAAATACAACAAGGTTGTTATTACCAAGAAAAGTTATGTGTACTGCCCTAGTCACTGATCGTGGCTTGTCTGTTGTTCCAGTTGACAATAACAACAAAAACGACACTAACCTAAGTCCTCCTAGCTCATCGGTCCAAGCGTCTTCGTAGCAAAAAAAAACAAATCCACTACGTGGTAGTGTCAAACACAATTGTTCCTTTCTGCTTAGTAATGTGAGAAGTGTAATGGGCAAGCGAGACGCCCTGTCATCTCTGATTTACACCTGTCTTGCAGGCGTCGTCGTATTGACATAGACGTGGCTTTCCGCGAAAGTAGACAACTCCAAAATTCTAAATTGCCAAAAAATACAAGTTTATCCATTCAATCGTGGATCGCGTTCCGGAGGCGGTGTCCTCATAGCTGTTGCAGGCGATCTGGTTTCATCGCACGTAGCTCTCGTTTGCCCTCTAGAATTAGTGTGCGTTAGTGTTCGCCTACACAATAAAGACGCTCTCGTTTGTGCGTGCTATCGGCCTCCTAATGTAATTGCTGGTTTTTCTTCAGATTTGTACAATGCCTTTAACATGCTTCATGTTCGGTTTCCCACCTCGCAAATTATTCTTTTAGTCAATTTTAATTTTCCCGACATTCATTGGAATTTGCCTTGTACTTACCTGGCTCTAGTAATTCCGAATCCACCTCTTTTATTAATACATGCTTAGAGTTTAACCTTAGCCAGTTGGTTAACTCCTCAACTCATATCACGTCTACTAGTTCTACCATATTAGACCTGGTGTTCACAAATAACCCTGATCTCATCCAGTTTCTGTCAGTCGTGCCGGGTCTCAACGATCACTCTGCCATTCACTTTCTCGTACCGATCACGCCGTCAAAAATTAGTAAAACTACAAAAATACTCAGAGATTACGGGAGAGCTGACTACACGTTAATTAATGCTGAACTGGAGACATTTTCACACGATTTTTTTTCTAGCTTTTCTGAACACTTGGTAAACGAAAACTGGCTACGTTTCAGAGCTAAAATCGAAGAACTTACCAACCGCTTCATACCGCGCCACAAAAAAACCGATAACAATCAGTCTGCTTCGTTCACGCCTACTTTAAGGCGGCTACTTAATAAAACGAAGCGCGTCTTTCGAAGTGCAAAGCTCTCGGGCAACATCAAAAGATGGAATGATTATCGTAGTGTAGCCGACGAGTACGCACGCGCACTCTCACTTGCCAAGCGCTCATATTTTGAACAAACGTTGCCTTCTTTGTTAGTAACTAATCCTCGTAGATTTAGGCAGGTAATTGGTGGAAATAACAAAAAACAAATTGACATAGGAAGCGAATCATTTATTCCAAGAGAAAATTGTTGCCTACCTCTTAACCGTTTATTCGCATCTTCATTTGTAAACGTGGCGCCTACCACTGTTCCTAACGTGTCTACTCACAACTACGATTTAATGGAGCCAGTACACCTTGATTGCGAGGGCATAAGGAAATAATTGACAATCTCAAGCCTTCTTTTTCCCCCGGATATGACGGAATTAACGCCAAGTTTCTCAAACAACACCGCATTGTTTTCGTCCTTAATACTGTGCAGAATTTTTCACAGTCTTTAGGAATCCAGTACCCCTGCCAAACGATTGGAAAGTGGGAAGGTGGTTCCTTTTCACAAGTCAGGTAACACCAACAATCCCCTCAATCATAGACCCCTCTCACTAACTAGTGTGCCATGTAAGCTATTAGAACATGTGATTTACTGCAACTTCAATTTTCTTTAGAATAATTCTTTTTTTGCGAACTTTCAACAAGCTTTTAGAAAAAGTTACTCGTGTGAAACTCAGCTTTCTTGCTTTACTAATGATTTGTTCTCTGCTATTGATCGTGGTACTTTTATTGATTGTGTATTTATCGACTTTTCTAGAACTATTTGACACAGTTTGTCACGAATTACTACTTTTAAAATTAAGTAAACTAAATCTTGACCCACAAATCTTCAAATGGATCGAGTGCTTCTTACGTAACCGCGAGCAATTCGTGGCTGCTAATGAATGTAACTCTCCTCCTATTGCCGTAACCTCAGGTTTGCCTCAAGGCTCTGTTTTGGATCCCTTACTTTTTTAATATATATTATTGATTTGCCTGATAACATTTCCTCCTCCATTAGGTTATTTGCTGACGATTGTGTTATTTACCATAAAATTTTGACCTCTAACGACACTGACACCCTGCAATCTGACCTAGACAATATTTCTTCGTGGTGTACCAATTGGCTTATGAAACTTAACACAAATAAATGCAAATCAATGGGGATAGCTCGTAACCCTTCAAAAGTTGCGTCCCCCTCGTACCTACTTATTAACACTCCCCTAAACAACGTTTCTTCTTACAAGTACCTCGGTGTTAACATTTCTAACAACCTGTCATGGCAGGCTCACGTTGACTACATAACATCCCACGCTAATCGAACTCTTGGCTATTTACGTCGAAATTTTTCTCTTGCTCCAATTAACCTAAAGCTTCTCCTGTATAAATCATTAGTGTTGCCAAAACTCTAATATGCGTCGTTTATCTGGGATCCTAATATTCACATGCTCATAGACAACATAGAATCCATTCAGAATCGCTCAGCACGTTTCGTATTGTCCAATTACTCTCGAACTGCAAGTGTCACATTATTGAAGGATCAACTAAATTTGTATAACCTCTCAATGCGACGCGAAAATTCACGTCTCTGTCTCTTTCATAAGATCTATCACACTAACAGAACCCTCTCTGATTCACTGTTTTTTTCCACCAGCCTACATATTGTTACGGGAATAAAGTATACACTGGCGAGCAAATGCGTACTGGTGAATATACTGGCGCGCAAATGCGTACAACGCAGCTGCAGTCCGAGCACGTTCATGTTCAGCACTTCGTCTTCGTCATCCTCAGGCATCTACTTAGCCCATGACATTACCCGCCAGCGGCAGAATCACCGTCCCGGTGCGATCATTCTCGAGGCGTGAGTAGTATGGTTTAAGCCGTGAGACGTGCACTATATCGGTCGGGACTGAAGCTGGTACTGACGTGGTATGGAGTGGAGCTATCTCATCGGTCACGCTGGTGACCTTGCGTATGACGTGGTAGGGGCCAACATAACGAGACATCGGTTTTTCGCAGAGACCAACACGACGTGATGGTAACCACAGCAAGACGAGCGACCCTGGAGAGTACTGTACGTCGTGGTGTCGGCAATTGTAAGCACTCTTTTCGTTAAGCTGCGAGGCACATAAACGATCCCGGGCGACTTGGCGGGCGATGTCAGCTCGGGCCAGGGCATCACGAACATAAGCAGTCGATGAGGGGGCGTCAGATTGGAGCATGGTGTCCATGGGCAAAGGCGGGTCATAACCAAACAGTAGGTAAAAAGGTGAAAATCCAGCTGTATCATGACGTGAACTGTTGTATGCGAAGGTAACGAAAGGTAAGTGTATGTCCCAATCTTTGTGATCCTTGGAGACGTACATCGCTAACATATTCGTCAGGGTGCGGTTGAGGCGTTCCATGAGGCCGTTGGTTTGCGGATGGTACGCTGTAGTGAACTTGTGGTGGGTAGAGCAGGATCGCAGGAGCTCGTCGACTACTTTAGAAAGAAAACAGCTGCCGCGGTCGGTGATCAACTGACGAGGAGCACCATGACGCAGAAGAATGTCATGAAAAAGGAAATCGGCTACATCACTAGCGCAGCTGGTGGGGAGGGCGCGTGTAACGGCATACCGCGTTGCGTAGTCGGTAGCAATAGCAATCCACTTATTACCGGTGGCCGACACGGGAAAAGGTTCTAGAAGATCGAGGCCGACTCGTAAAATGGCTCATCTGGTACTTCAATGGGCTGGAGGGTACCAGCAGGTCCCAGAGCAGGTGTCTTGCGGCGCTGGCAGAGGTCGCATGCCGCTACGTACTGTCGCACAGAACGGTAGAGGCCAGGCCAAAAGAATCGGTGGCGAATGCGGTCATACGTGCGTGACACCCCTAGGTGGCCAGCGGAGGGGGCATCATGGAGCTGGGCCAAAACGTCTGAGCGAAGATGCACAGGAACAACGAGTAAAAGCTCAGCACCATCAGGGCGGGCGTTGTAGCGGTGTGCAAGATGTCGTTATGAAGAACGAACAGTTGTAAGGAGTGGTCAGGGTGGGGAGAGTGCAGACCATTGATAATAGCACGCAAAGAGGAGTCGCGGCGTTGTTCAGCAGCTATGTCGGTGAAGTCGGTAAATGAAAGAACGAGGGCCTCTTGTCCATCTTCCATCGTGTCAGGGGGATCGACTGGATAACGGGACAAGCAGTCGGCATCCTTGTGAAGTTGTCCGGATTTATAGGCTACAGAAAAAGTGTACTCTTGTAAGCACAGCGCCCAGCCTCCAAGGCGTCCCGTAGGGTCCCTTGAGTGAGGAGAGCCAGCAAAGCGCATGGTGGTCCGTAATAACTGAGAATGGTCGGCCATACAAGTACGGTCGGAATTTCGCAATGGCCCAGACGAGAGCTAAGCACTCACGTTCTGTGATGGAATAATTTTGTTCCGGGCGTGACAACAGTCGGGTTGCATACGCGACGACGCGGTGCATGCCTTGTTGCCGCTGCGCCAGCACTGCGCCTATGCCGTGGCCACTGCCGTCAGTACGAAGCTCCGTGGCGGCAGATGGGTCGAAGTGTGCACCTTTCTAAAACCTCCTTGGTTTTAGAAAGGTTTAGCGAGTGTTGGGCCGCACTGTACCAGTCAGCGTATGCCAAGGGAGTGGTTCATTGCGCTTTTCAATTACAGCAATTTAACAGGACAAAATTACCAGTTCAAAACTTTGGCTGGGAAACAGACGATTTCACGTATATTATTCTGCTGACTGAGCACGAACATCGTTCTTGGCCGAATAAAGGTTGCCTTTCAGCCACTTGAATTTACGAACGTCAGGTGCCCACTCATGTCCAGTCCGTGGCCAAGATTTCTCCTGTCCGGCCTGCGCGGAAGGCGCAGCGCAGTCACAGCGAAAGCATGTAGAGCAGCATTTCATAGCCTTTTGTAAACAATGTTTGGGTAGATGCTACAAGTACACTTTCTGCGTACTCACTACGCCATAAATATTGACTTCATATAGGGGTGTCAACGTCACAAAGCCAGCATATGATTATGAGAGATGCCGTAGTGGAGGACTCCGGAAATGTCATCCACCTGGGGTTCTTAAGGGGCACCCAAATCTGAGCACACGAGCCGACAGCATTTTCGCCTCCATTGAAATTGCAGCCGCCGCCGCCACGGGGATCAAACCCTGCGACCTGCGGGTCAGCAGCCGAGTGCCTTAGCCACTAGACTACCGCGTTGGGGCGGGTGAAGAAGAACAAGCTTTCGTAATGTGCAGAAGCATTGGACGACCCACTCGTTACGTGATTCGCATTGTTTGACGCTTGGTTGTTTCCTTGCTGTTCTAAAACGTTTCATTACTCATATTAACCCGATTCCTTTTCTGACACCAAGCCTTCCTAAGGCAAGTGTGCGAACGAGTCCCAAGCACCGTCATGGCTCAGCTGAATAACTGCACGTAGAAACGTATCTCTTGTGTCTCGCACAAAGGTAAAACGACTAACGACCTGTCCTAAAACAGATTTGACAAACTGAGACCACCTAATGGAGCGCGGCGAAAAAGTCTAGTGCTACTAGACTATTCCTACTCAGATTTCAATATAAATACCACAAAAATGCGGTGCAGCTTTTGAACGTTTATATGCGAGCAATGCAAAATCAGCAATGTGTACCAGAGTTTGGAGACGAAGAAAAGATTACATATGATGGCCAACGTGAAAATAGAAAAGTCCCATCATCTAGCTTTTACCCACTTTTTCGCGCAGTTCAGTGGCTTGCCGCCACCAGTACGGCTCACTGTCACAATGAAATTCTAGTGGTACACTTAAATATTTCGCAGACTGGTTCACCATGGCATGTTGGTAGAAACATCTGCAGTTGACGGCAAATGCCCATGCCAATATTCTAAGCATTTATCCCATTCTTCCGAAATTCCACTGGCCGTACAAAACGGTTTTGCTATATGGACTACTTCATTAAAACTGTCATGATTTGAACAAAAACTGCAGCATCATCAGTTTATATAAGTAACCGTACTTCATTCTCATGCAGTTTTAATCCACGGGCAGCACTGCTGTTAATCACACTGAGACAGAAACGCTCTAAAAACAGACTGAACAGCAATGGTGAAAACGGGCAGCCCTGGCGCACGGAGCTTTTCAAGGTTATTCGCTGATAGATGCCTACGGGATCAGGTTTTAATGAGTTATCGAAGAAGATGATGGAGCACCTTATGATACTGTTAGGTTGCTCGGCCTGCACAGTATTTGGAAGAAGTACATGGCAGTACGCCATGCTGACATCAATACTCTGTTTATTCGTGAGTATTTCTGCCAAATGATCAAAAACTTTATTGAAGTGTGTAAAATTAAAGACACAGTTCCAGAGTGGCTGGAACAACTTCAGGCGCTTATCCGTATAAAGGAATTCTAGTCGCTATGTAACCTTTTTGTTCGTTACCTTTGTTTGCACTGTTTATGCACTGTATTAATTTTTTGTGATGTGGAAAAGTAAGTAACAAAGAATTAACGCCAGCGTGCCTCAGCGTTAGAATACTGGGCTGGCAAGCAGTGGACCAGTGTTCAAATCTCACTGTGTCACCACAAGTCTTTGGTGTTATTTTAAATTTTTTTCTTATTTTGTTTATACGAACACCTGTGGGGGTGGCAGCGGACACTTACGGCGCTGCGCATGAGCCATGTTCTAATCTAATACTAGCCTTTGCTGTAAAACGGTAACATGAACGTCTCTAGTGAGCTCTTGCATCTCTCAAAGAAGGAAAACAACGATGCCGAACTAGTATGCACTCAAATTTAGGAAATATTTTCATGCTTTTGCATTGTTTTTCAAGTCACCCAGTTCCTGCTCGAACATGCCTTTGTTTTCTGAAATTAATCTGAACGCTTCAATAAAGCTTCTTGTTCATCACAACTGAAGGTTTCCTTTCCCACCATGGATACCGAACAGCCTTTACGTTTGCAAAGCCAGAAAACCCTTGTCCGATAATGCGAGCATCGCTGAAGGGCTGGAGAATCACTGATCTGCACTTCCGACAGCTTTGACGGTGATTTCAGCTGCGTACGTGTGCCCTTCTTTGTGGGAACTACAAGTTGTCCTTTTGAAGCTACCAGCGAGACTGCAGCCTTCCTACAACACGGGGCAGTCTCTTTTGCAATCTTCGTCATACGTTCATTTGATGCATGACCTAATGTCGTCTACTGGAGACGTTTTACCTGCCACAACGTGTAGAATATTCACAGGTGTAGTCACGTGTCCGAGTTTGACGTAGCTTCCGTAAAGAAAATTTCCGGAAAAGCAGTTGCGAAACATTCAAGCGTACCTGTGACGAGAGTCAGTGATGCCGCAAAAATGGAGATGGCCCCGACACTTTGCTGAAACAATAAGACAAAGAATAATAGTTAGAAGTATTCAAATAAATTGCACCCACAAACAAGCCAAGAAATGCATAGAAGACGTTAGTTGTATTATTGTACTAATTGTGACGTATCAAAATCATTTGAAGTGGCCGAAAATCACCTGCTCTATCAATGATATCTGATACCACAAACTTCTAATTCTGCGAGAGTAAATAGCTTTCTCGAGGGTCAAGTTAGCGTACAAACATCACCGTAGTGTCCTACTATACCTGTCACATATACAGCATTCATAAATCAAATGTTTCGGGTGTGGTGGGACTTTTTGCCCGTCCCACTAACTTGCAGGACGTTACAATTAAGCTTCGGCAACAAATTACGCGCCCAGTAATGGTGGTGTTTAAATTCTATTAAGACAGCGCAGTATTAGAGACGTATTGAACGATTTTCTTATATGCATGCTAATACTTTGAGCACACTTGTATGCCCAAAAGATTCATCAGGCTAGTTTGTAATTATCTGTCAATGCAGGAAGCGATTACGGTTTGCCCTTTTAATATCTCTTTTTTGTAAAGTATCGTGCAACCCACACTAATCAACTTATTCCGAAGTATTGCACGAACAACGAGGTACACACTTAGGGCATAACATGCGCTTTTACCACGCCGGATATAAAGTCAAACGTAGAAAGAGTTCGCAAACTATGACCTCTCTGATCCCAATTTATGGCACTATGAAGCCCAAAGTTTAAAGTGACAGAAAACTGCTTTGTCGGTAAATCTTCGATGCTGAAATTTTCGTGCAGAAACTGGCCAACATTGACTTCAGAATTGTCAGGTTTGTTTTGAAAGGACCTGAAAAGGTTAATGTGCAGCATATGGATTCTCTATACTCTTTCTTATTGTTGCACTCATATCAGGATAATACGCTTCAGGAATTAGTAGTTTTCATCCAAACCATTGCTTTTGAGCTCTCAGCAGTCTAGGGATCTTCAACTATTTGAAAACATTAGTGTACTATTTTATCAACCCAAACAGCTGCATTAACACTATACTTTATAGCCGCTATATCATAATTTACAGCTGTAAATACACCCCTGGAGCTGCAGTATTTGGTGGATGTAATTTACAACAATGTTATAGGTGTAAATACCAGAAGTATTCCAGCTGTGACAATCTGCTGACGTAGATGAACCTTCGCAGCAGCTGTTTTTAGCGGTTCATTGTTTTCGCTTCACGACATTGCAATAGCAGTGTGGCAGCTAGGGCTAGTTGGTATGACATGATGATAGTTATAGCGCAAGAACAGAACGACGACAAAAAGACAGTGTCCTTCGTGTCCTTCTTGTCTCTTTGTCGTCGTTCTGTTCTATCACGCTGTAACTCTCACTATTAAAACAGCATTCGTCAAAGCCGCCATTTTCCAATTATAAAAGAAAGGAGCCGCACACACAACGCTTTCTATGGATAACCGATTTTTTGCACTTCTGATGTGCAATCTCTCAAAAATATGTACTACCTAGAGTGGTCATTTTTATGTCGGCCAGATGTTTAGAGGTGCGGCATAGGGAATCGCGGTGACCTCTTGTGCCGCCATAATAAGAAGCCGTCCAGGCGGCGCCGTTGCAGATTCCGGCTATATATGAGCGTCCTGTTCACTCCTCGGCCACTGGGCACGGCGGCACAGCCGGTATGCGGTGGTCTGAAAATCCGTTTGTCTTCCTTCTACAGTTCCTTGGACTGCTGGGCCCCCTTTTTGCCGAACCTTTCGATCTGCGAGTGGGAGATGCGCATGCGCCGCCCCCTGCGACCAGCCTCATGTTTCCTTGCCGGTCATCAACTGCACACCCGGACCACCTGCCTCTACGGCTATCAGCCACGTGGGCATCACTGATACCAGAAGCCGTCCAGGCGGCGGCCGTTGCAGATTCCGGCTATATATGAGCGTCCTGTTCACTCCTCGGCCACTGGGCACGGCGGCACAGATGGTATGCGGTGGTCTGAAAATCCGTTTGTCTTCCTTCTAAAGGTGAGCAGGCGTTACGGAAAATGCTTTCGCTCAGGCGACCTGTTCTTACTTGTGCTGCCGTGCCCATGGTCTTCTGGTGTGTCTTATGATGTTTCTGGCTTGTTGCGACAACTGCTCTTTCTGGGCGGAGACATTGAGACAAATCTTGGTCCTGATTGGGCTAAAATTGCTAAACAACTAGAGAGCATAGCTACTGACATAAAGGACATAAAGAAAAGCGACTAACCGATATAGAGAAAAAATTGGACGCCTTGACGATCTTAGAGAACAAAATTGCTGCATGCCAAACTCAAATAGCTTCTATGAGCACCGTAATTCATCAACTAGAAAATCAGGTTGATCAGCTCGAAAACCATAGTAGAAAATCAAACCTATTAGTGTACGGCTTACGGAAAGGGACAACGAGACCAGTGACACACTTGAACACGTTGTCAACAAAGAAGTAATTCAAGACTTATTGGAGCTTGAACCAATTAGGATTGAACGCATCCATCGAATAGGTAGGCCTGCACCAAACAAGGTTAGACCAGTTATTTTTAAACTGCAAGACGCACACGACAAGATCTCAATTCTTAAGCAAGGATCTAAGCTAAAAGGTTCAGATTTCTCCATTGGTGAAAATTTCTCCCGTAAAGTGCGAGATGTCAGACGTAAACTGTGGGCAAGTTCGAAACCAAACCGTGACAAAAAGAAAAAGTGTCGCTAGTTTTCGACAAACTATTCATCAATAGCAACGTTTACACTTGGGATACCGAAAAAGATGAACGCCTACTCCTACGAAAAAACGACGAACGAAAGCCAAATCGTCCACATACGAGGCAACAGGCTCAGGCATTAAACGACGCATCATGATCAAAAATACTTCCAAAAGGCCAATCAACCGAAAAACCAGGAACACCCCTAACAGTAATGCGAACCCAACCAAAGAAAAGAACTGCGCCTGCTGAACCTGCATGCTCGTAGGCTAATAAATAAAACTGACCAGCTTGAAATTATTTTGCTTAAAAATGACCCGCACATTGTCGTAGTAACAGAAACTTGGCTCCGAAGCGACATATCAGATGACAGCGTCTTTCCCGCATCCTATCAGATCTTACGTAAAGACAGGGCTTCCAGAGGCGGGGGCGTGGCTGTTCTTTTGAAGAACAACATACGGGTCGTTTTGTTGCCTGATATCGATGAACTTGAATGCCTGTGCATGAAGGTTTTGTGCTGAGGGTACTCTTTCATTCTTTACGCGCTTTACAGGCCTCCTGATTCCCCATCGGAATATCTAACTAGACTTTAAGAGCACATGTCGAAATATGTGAACAGCAAAGTTTTTCTGATTGGGGGCTATAACCTTCCAGGGATTGACTGGAAACAATTGATGGCTGGTTCAGAATTTCTGAAACACACAAACATAGTGTTGATATCATGCTCACACATAACCTAATACAAGTTGTAAACGAACCAACTCGGGTACAGGGCCCTTGTAGTTCTCTTCTGGATCTTGTATTATTCCCCGTAATTTTGACCGATACTCTGTTGCAATAGAACCAGGGATATCTGACCACTACTTAGTATGCGTTACTTTACCCCTTCTGAAGTTAATCTCCCAAGATAGGTCGACGACACGGCGCTTCAAAGATTACTCACGAGCTAATGACAAATCTGTACTTGACCATCTAGAAATATGTCTTGCTAATTTTGATGGTCATGACGTTTGCAACCTATGCGAACGGTTCAAGGACATGTGCCTTACTGCCTTGATAACTTTATACCGAGCAAGCGCAAAAAGATTCATAAGTGTACACCCTGGATAACACGCAAAATTATTCACTTGAAACGCAACTTAAAAGAATAAAGAAGAAGAAGGCACAGTCTGACGTTATCAGTGAGATTAAAAATTATTGCATAACACAGTGCGCTGCTCAAAAGACCACTACTTTCAAACCCTCCTACCAAACTTCATATAAAATGATCCTGATAAGTTTTGGCACTACATTACTGACAAAAAGCAGCCTGTAAGGGAAATGAAAATCGATGGTGGCCTCGTTTCTGACCCTGGAATCATTGCTAAATATTTTAATCATTATTTCCACAGTGTGTTTTCTCTTGCGCAAACGTATCCACTGTTAATATCAGATCCTGGCATTATGACGCTGACTTTGTATCTTACTCTGGTGTACTATCTATGCTGTTAAATTTGAAAAATCAAGTCTTCATGTGGTGCAGACCAGATTCCAAACGCCTTTTTACGCAGATATGCCGAAATACTTGCTAAGTTTCTTGTAGTAATATTTCGTACTTCTTTGTCCACTGG